>CM060123.1:3718053-3745553 GCA_030522415.1 Channallabes apus
TCTCTTTTTAAATACGAACGAAAGACAGAAAGAAGGAATTTTCCAAAAGTATTGCCACCCCTCTTCCATGTAAAGGGAGGCTCCCTGAGCTGATATGATTGGAAAGGTGTTTATTATTTGTACAGAAAAAAAACATTGATTGGTGTGTGTGTGTGTGTGTGTGTGTGTGTGTGTGTTCACTCTGTCTGCAGGAGTAACAGCAGAACACAGGAGACGCCGCGATGCTGCTGCTGAAATCCTCCACCGTTTGTGTTGTTCTGCTGTACAGATGTGGAAGTTTTGTCAGTTTTTTTTTCGAATTACACAAATATTAATTTTTAAAAATCTGCTGCTCCAGTGTTTGTAGATCTTCGTGTCAGATGTTACTCTGGTATCCTGGAGAATAATCACAAGCATTTCATGAGTGTCAAAGTCTTTTATTGACCATTACATTGAGTTTTAATATTTGCAGTGTTGATCTTTTTCAAGACCTCCTGCAGTTCACCCTGACATGCTGTGAATTAACTTCTGTTCCAGATCCTGACTGATGGCGCAGCCCATTCTTACACAATCAATGCTTGGAGTTTGTCCGAATTTGTGGGTTTTTGTTTGTCCACCAGCCTCTTGAGTATCGACCTCAAGTCCCCAATAGGATGAAGGTCTGGGGAGTTTTCTGGACATGAGCCCAAATTTTCCATGTTTTGTTCCCCGAGCCACTTAGTTATTACTTTTCCCTCATGGCGAAGAGCTTCATGATGCTGAAAAAGGTGCTGTTCATCGCCAAACTCTTCTTGGATGAATGGGAGAAGTTCAAACATTCTGAGCGAGCCCACTGTCCTGGCTGAGAAGCGACCTTAACAAGCTTAATGTTCTGCTGTTTATCCGTTGATCGAGCTGCATCCGTCTCTGTCTGTTTCTCTACACTAGTTTCTGTAGCCTAGCTGAGCTAGAAAATACACACACACATACATTAGTACAGTTTGCAGGTTCGAGAACGTGTAAGTCCTGTACTCATGCTTTAGTGAAGTCTACATGAGATTTATAACGTCTGAACCGTTCAACTGAATAAACACATCAGGTGGGTAACATTAGCGGGTCAGGATCACCCGTCCTCTCCTAGTCCAGAATCTCGTTCGGATCCAGACCGTTTCCAAGCCTCATCATCTCCAAGTACCGCTCCTTGGCTTCTTTCAATGTTCTCCTTCTTTTGTTTTCTTTATATTTTAGGATGTGTTTGCAATTAGTGTTTGTCTCACACACATTTCTCATGACTTTATGTTTACTAGAGCTGCGCTCCATTCCGAAGTGTACTTCATAGGGTGCTCCCTACTCCCTGCTCCCTGCTCAGGGAATGTCAGTGAAGGGAACTTTGGACAAAACTCCACCATTCAGGAACCTCACAAGCGCAGACATGACTTTCTCCGTGTGTTACCATGGCGACATTAGATACCTGTCGCTGCTGCTGTGGAAATTTCACACTATGGAAATTAACTATTGAATATTTATTGTAGAAAAAACCGATACCATTGTCCACCACGACCCACAATGCAACGCCCTATTGGACCATTCACAGGAACATCTCCCGTTGTGTTTTCCAGCTCCTGCAGCTCGTTAACACACCTGCGTCTAATTACCTGTAATCTATTTGGGGGTGTGTGAGAGTGCGCTTGCTTCCCCACAGTGTCATTCTAAACTTTCAGATGATCTGGTTCTGAAATTACCAGGAACTCCATAAATGTCCTTCAGACATGTGGAGATGATTTGGAGCGAGGTCAGGAGTGTACATGCGATGTGGCAGTAACTCCCAGATGAGTTCCTGTAATGCGCAAGTGGTGCTGGTGAATGCCAATAAAACAGAAATGTTTCAAATGAATGTTTATACAAGTTTACACCATATTAAAGCATCAGACGATGAACTCCAGTGTTTAAGTGTCGGTGGATGTTTACGTCCCTCACGCTGGTCTCAGGCTCAGCAGGAATGTGGTGCTGACGGATCATCATTTACCTCAATATCTATATTTCATAATCAATAATATTTATCGATTGAGTGCTGGGTCGCTCGTCAGCCTCGAGTGTGATGCTGCAGGCCGGTGAATCGCTCTGAGACAAATGGAAATGTCGCTCCACTCATGGTTAAAGTCAGATCTTGGTTTTGTTGTCATTTGTTTTGTTATATAAATCTTTCGTTTCATAATGAAGCAGCGTTTATGTCTGGCTCTGCTTCAGAACAGATGTTTGTTTTGTTTCCCGTCCATCTGTAGTGAAACTCAGGTACAAATCCATTACTCTCACACACCCACTCATATACACACACACACACACACACACACACATAGAGCGACGTAACTAAATACAGGGCCAGCCAGAGCTCCATATGGGTCTTAAATCTCCTAATAATACCTGCAGCACTCAGTGTGTGTGTGTGTGTGCTTTCTCTCTGAGAGGTGCATTAGTCATGTGGATAGAATTGAAAAGTAAATCTGCTCAGTAATATAAAGTTTTAGAAATCTCACGTTAGGCGCACGGGTGTTTTAGGAACGTGATTTACGACGTGAAATTTCAAGTCATTACATCGTTTAATCTTTTTTTTTTTCTAAATGTGAGATTAAAACGCCGCCTCTGTGCCGGGATTAAACATTATACAATCCCTGTGATGACATCATAACCCCGCTTTCTGACCTTTACTCCACCAAACAATCTGGATTCCTGAGAACCCTGAGAATCCGCGCCGGGGATTTCATCATCTCCGTCCCAAATCTCGTACAAAAACAACATGATTGAGTTACAGCTCCATCACTGCACGTTTCAAGTCTCTCGTTTGCTGAAGTGAAAAGTTTATTCGTTTAAGACTCCGGCTGCTGGAGGTGTGACGTTACGACCTCAGACTCATCACTGAAAGCCCTTAAAACATTCTGTAGACAAAACAAGGCTTTTCATTGTGAAGGGTCCCTCAGACATCTCGCTGACAGACAGACGATGGTGTTACTGGAGTGAGGATGAGTGCCGGTGAGTGTGAGCTGGACGTTTCACTGATGGTGATTAACTACTAGTGGTTTATCACTTAAGAGCTACTGATCTCTCTCTCTCTCTCTCTCTCTCTCTCTCTCTCATGTTCCCTCCTGCTGTTCCGTGTCCCACTGAGCGTCTCAGCCTGTAATTAATCCCAGGCCAACATCAGGCCCAGGGGCTGCCTAAGGTCAGAGGTCAGAGGTTACAGAGCAGGGTGAGACCCTGAAGGTGGTAGAGGTGAGAGCCGAATGAAACACACACACTCGGGTGTCTGAGCGGCGAGTGTCGGTTTCACAGCGCGCTGGTTCTGTTCCTCAGACAAGTCCTGAAACACACTCACACTCCTGGGATACACTCTTATACTCTCCAATAAACACTCCAACACACTCTTATACTCTCCAATAAACACTCCAACACACTCTTATACTCTCCAATAAACACTCCAACACACTCTTATACACTCCAATAAACACTCCAACACACTCTGATACTCTCCAATAAACACTCCAACACACTCTTATACTCTCCAATAAACACTCCAACACACTCTGATACTCTCCAATAAACACTCCAACACACTCTTATACTCTCCAATAAACACTCCAACACACTCTGATACTCTCCAATAAACACTCCAACACACTCTTATACTCTCCAATAAACACTCCAACACACTCTGATACTCTCCAATAAACACTCCAACACACTCTTATACTCTCCAATAAACACTCCAACACACTCTGATACTCTCCAATAAACACTCCAACACACTCTTATACTCTCCAATAAACACTCCAACACACTCTGATACTCTCCAATAAACACTCCAACACACTCTTATACTCTCCAATAAACACTCCAACACACTCTTATACTCTCCAATAAACACTCCAACACACTCTTATACTCTCCAATAAACACTCCAACACACTCTGATACTCTCCAATAAACACTCCAACACACTCTGATACTCTCCAATAAACACTCCAACACACTCTTATACTCTCCAATAAACACTCCAACACACTCTTATACTCTCCAATAAACACTCCAACACACTCTTATACTCTCCAATAAACACTCCAACACACTCTTATACTCTCCAATAAACACTCCAACACACTCTTATACTCTCCAATAAACACTCCAACACACTCTTATACTCTCCAATAAACACTCCAACACACTCTTATACTCTCCAATAAACACTCCAACACACTCTTATACTCTCCAATAAACACTCCAACACACTCTGATACTCTCCAATAAACACTCCAACACACTCTTATACTCTCCAATAAACACTCCAACACACTCTTATACTCTCCAATAAACACTCCAACACACTCTTATACATTCCAATGAACACTCCAACACACTCTTATACTCTCCAATGAACACTCCAACACACTCTTATACTCTCCAATAAACACTCCAACACACTCTTATACTCTCCAATAAACACTCCAACAGACTCTTATACTCTCCAATAAACACTCCAACACACTCTTATACACTCCAAAAAACACTCCAACACACTCTTATACTCTCCAATAAACACTCCAACACACTCTTATACACTCCAAAAAACACTCCAACACACTCTTATACTCTCCAATAAACACTCCAACACACTCTTATACACTCCAATAAACACTCCAACACACTCTCCAATAAACACTCCAACACACTCTTGTACACTCCAAAAAACACTCCAACACACTCTTATACACTCCAATAAACACACTCTTATACACTCCAATAAACACTCCAACACACTCTTATACTCTCCAATAAACACTCCAACACACTCTTATACTCTCCAATTAACACTCCAACACAGTCTTATACTCTCCAATAAACACTCCAACACACTCTTATACACTCCAATAAACACTCCAACACACTCTTATACATTCCAATGAACACTCCAACACACTCTTATACTCTCCAATGAACACTCCAACACACTCTTATACTCTCCAATAAACACTCCAACACACTCTTATACACTCCAATAAACACTCCAACACAGTCTATTAACTCTCCAATAAACACTCCAACACACTCTTATACTTTCCAATAAACACTCCAACACACTCTTATACACTCCAATTAACACTCCAACACAGTCTTATACTCTCCAATAAACACTCCAACACACTCTTATACACTCCAATAAACACTCCAACACACTCTTATACATTCCAGTGAACACTCCAACACACTCTTATACTCTCCAATGAACACTCCAACACACTCTTATACTCTCCAATAAACACTCCAACACACTCTTATACTCTCCAATAAACACTCCAACAGACTCTTATACTCTCCAATAAACACTCCAACACACTCTTATACACTCCAAAAAACACTCCAACACACTCTTATACTCTCCAGTAAACACTCCAACACACTCTTATACACTCCAAAAAACACTCCAACACACTCTTATACTCTCCAATAAACACTCCAACACACTCTTATACACTCCAATAAACACTCCAACACACTCTCCAATAAACACTCCAACACACTCTTGTACACTCCAAAAAACACTCCAACACACTCTTATACACTCCAATAAACACACTCTTATACACTCCAATAAACACTCCAACACACTCTTATACTCTCCAATAAACACTCCAACACACTCTTATACTCTCCAATTAACACTCCAACACAGTCTTATACTCTCCAATAAACACTCCAACACACTCTTATACACTCCAATAAACACTCCAACACACTCTTATACATTCCAATGAACACTCCAACACACTCTTATACTCTCCAATGAACACTCCAACACACTCTTATACTCTCCAATAAACACTCCAACACACTCTTATACAC
The DNA here is from genome assembly GCA_030522415.1 of Channallabes apus. Lineage (NCBI taxonomy): Eukaryota > Metazoa > Chordata > Actinopteri > Siluriformes > Clariidae > Channallabes > Channallabes apus. The sequence continues at coordinate 3,723,904 of CM060123.1, forward strand.
TCCAATAAACACTCCAACACAGTCTATTAACTCTCCAATAAACACTCCAACACACTCTTATACTTTCCAATAAACACTCCAACACACTCTTATACTCTCCAATAAACACTCCAACACAGTCTATTAACTCTCCAATAAACACTCCAACACACTCTTATACTTTCCAATAAACACTCCAACACACTCTTATACTCTCCAATAAACTCTCCAACAGACTCTTATACTCTCCAATAAACACTCCAACACACTCTTATACACTCCAAAAAACACTCCAACACACTCTTATACTCTCCAATAAACACTCCAACACACTCTTATACACTCCAAAAAACACTCCAACACACTCTTATACTCTCCAATAAACACTCCAACACACTCTTATACACTCCAATAAACACTCCAACACACTCTCCAATAAACACTCCATCACACTCTTATACACTCCAAAAAACACTCCAACACACTCTTATACACTCCAATAAACACACTCTTATACACTCCAATAAACACTCCAACACACTCTTATACACTCCAATAAACACTCCAACACACTCTTATACTCTCCAATAAACACTCCAACACAGTCTTATACTCTCCAATAAACACTCCAACACACTCTTATACTCTCCAATAAACACTCCAACACACTCTTATACTCTCCAATTAACACTCCAACACAGTCTTATACTCTCCAATAAACACTCCAACACTTATACACTCCAATAAACACTCCAACACACTCTTATACATTCCAATGAACACTCCAACACACTCTTATACTCTCCAATGAACACTCCAACACACTCTTATACTCTCCAATAAACACTCCAACACACTCTTATACACTCCAATAAACACTCCAACACAGTCTATTAACTCTCCAATAAACACTCCAACACACTCTTATACTTTCCAATAAACACTCCAACACACTCTTATACTCTCCAATAAACACTCCAACACACTATGATACTCTCCAATAAACACTCCAACACACTCTTATACTCTCCAATAAACACTCCAACACACTCTTATACTCTCCAATAAACACTCCAACACAGTCTTATACACTCCAATAAACACTCCAACACACTCTTATACACTCCAATAAACACTCCAACACACTCTTATACACTCCAATAAACACTCCAACACAGTCTGATACTCTCCAATAAACACTCCAACACACTCTTATACTCTCCAATAAACACTCCAACACACTCTTATACACTCCAATAAACACTCCAACACACTCTGATACTCTCCAATAAACACTCCAACACACTATGATACTCTCCAATAAACACTCCAACAGACTCTTATACTCTACAATAAACACTCCAACACACTCTTATACACTCCAATAAACACTCCAACACACTCTTATACTCTCCAATAAACACTCCAACACACTCTGACACTCTCCAATAAACACTCCAACACACTCTGATACTCTCCAATAAACACTCCAACACACTCTTATACTCTCCAATAAACACTCCAACACACTCTGATACTCTCCAATAAACACTCCAACACACTCTTATACTCTCCAATAAACACTCCAACACACTATGATACTCTCCAATAAACACTCCAACACACTCTTATACTCTCCAATAAACACTCCAACACACTCGTATACTCTCCAATAAACACTCCAACACACTATGATACTCTCCAATAAACACTCCAACACACTCTTATACTCTCCAATAAACACTCCAACACACTCTTATACTCTCCAATAAACACTCCAACACACTCTTATACTCTCCAATAAACACTCCAACACACTCTTATACTCTCCAATTAACACTCCAACACAGTCTTATACTCTCCAATAAACACTCCAACACACTCTTATACACTCCAATAAACACTCCAACACACTCTTATACATTCCAATGAACACTCCAACACACTCTTATACTCTCCAATGAACACTCCAACACACTCTTATACTCTCCAATAAACACTCCAACACACTCTTATACACTCCAATAAACACTCCAACACAGTCTATTAACTCTCCAATAAACACTCCAACACACTCTTATACTTTCCAATAAACACTCCAACACACTCTTATACACTCCAATTAACACTCCAACACAGTCTTATACTCTCCAATAAACACTCCAACACACTCTTATACACTCCAATAAACACTCCAACACACTCTTATACATTCCAGTGAACACTCCAACACACTCTTATACTCTCCAATGAACACTCCAACACACTCTTATACTCTCCAATAAACACTCCAACACACTCTTATACTCTCCAATAAACACTCCAACACACTCTTATACACTCCAAAAAACACTCCAACACACTCTTATACACTCCAAAAAACACTCCAACACACTCTTATACTCTCCAATAAACACTCCAACACACTCTTATACACTCCAAAAAACACTCCAACACACTCTTATACTCTCCAATAAACACTCCAACACACTCTTATACACTCCAATAAACACTCCAACACACTCTCCAATAAACACTCCAACACACTCTTATACTCTCCAATTAACACTCCAACACAGTCTTATACTCTCCAATAAACACTCCAACACTTATACACTCCAATAAACACTCCAACACACTCTTATACATTCCAATGAACACTCCAACACACTCTTATACTCTCCAATGAACACTCCAACACACTCTTATACTCTCCAATAAACACTCCAACACACTCTTATACACTCCAATAAACACTCCAACACAGTCTATTAACTCTCCAATAAACACTCCAACACACTCTTATACTCTCCAATAAACACTCCAACACACTCTTATACACTCCAATAAACACTCCAACACACTCTCCAATAAACACTCCAACACACTCTTGTACACTCCAAAAAACACTCCAACACACTCTTATACACTCCAATAAACACACTCTTATACACTCCAATAAACACTCCAACACACTCTTATACTCTCCAATAAACACTCCAACACACTCTTATACTCTCCAATTAACACTCCAACACAGTCTTATACTCTCCAATAAACACTCCAACACACTCTTATACACTCCAATAAACACTCCAACACACTCTTATACATTCCAATGAACACTCCAACACACTCTTATACTCTCCAATGAACACTCCAACACACTCTTATACTCTCCAATAAACACTCCAACACACTCTTATACACTCCAATAAACACTCCAACACAGTCTATTAACTCTCCAATAAACACTCCAACACACTCTTATACTTTCCAATAAACACTCCAACACACTCTTATACTCTCCAATAAACACTCCAACACAGTCTATTAACTCTCCAATAAACACTCCAACACACTCTTATACTTTCCAATAAACACTCCAACACACTCTTATACTCTCCAATAAACTCTCCAACAGACTCTTATACTCTCCAATAAACACTCCAACACACTCTTATACACTCCAAAAAACACTCCAACACACTCTTATACTCTCCAATAAACACTCCAACACACTCTTATACACTCCAAAAAACACTCCAACACACTCTTATACTCTCCAATAAACACTCCAACACACTCTTATACACTCCAATAAACACTCCAACACACTCTCCAATAAACACTCCATCACACTCTTATACACTCCAAAAAACACTCCAACACACTCTTATACACTCCAATAAACACACTCTTATACACTCCAATAAACACTCCAACACACTCTTATACACTCCAATAAACACTCCAACACACTCTTATACTCTCCAATAAACACTCCAACACAGTCTTATACTCTCCAATAAACACTCCAACACACTCTTATACTCTCCAATAAACACTCCAACACACTCTTATACTCTCCAATTAACACTCCAACACAGTCTTATACTCTCCAATAAACACTCCAACACTTATACACTCCAATAAACACTCCAACACACTCTTATACATTCCAATGAACACTCCAACACACTCTTATACTCTCCAATGAACACTCCAACACACTCTTATACTCTCCAATAAACACTCCAACACACTCTTATACACTCCAATAAACACTCCAACACAGTCTATTAACTCTCCAATAAACACTCCAACACACTCTTATACTTTCCAATAAACACTCCAACACACTCTTATACTCTCCAATAAACACTCCAACACACTATGATACTCTCCAATAAACACTCCAACACACTCTTATACTCTCCAATAAACACTCCAACACACTCTTATACTCTCCAATAAACACTCCAACACAGTCTTATACACTCCAATAAACACTCCAACACACTCTTATACACTCCAATAAACACTCCAACACACTCTTATACACTCCAATAAACACTCCAACACAGTCTGATACTCTCCAATAAACACTCCAACACACTCTTATACTCTCCAATAAACACTCCAACACACTCTTATACACTCCAATAAACACTCCAACACACTCTGATACTCTCCAATAAACACTCCAACACACTATGATACTCTCCAATAAACACTCCAACAGACTCTTATACTCTACAATAAACACTCCAACACACTCTTATACACTCCAATAAACACTCCAACACACTCTTATACTCTCCAATAAACACTCCAACACACTCTGACACTCTCCAATAAACACTCCAACACACTCTGATACTCTCCAATAAACACTCCAACACACTCTTATACTCTCCAATAAACACTCCAACACACTCTGATACTCTCCAATAAACACTCCAACACACTCTTATACTCTCCAATAAACACTCCAACACACTATGATACTCTCCAATAAACACTCCAACACACTCTTATACTCTCCAATAAACACTCCAACACACTCGTATACTCTCCAATAAACACTCCAACACACTATGATACTCTCCAATAAACACTCCAACACACTCTTATACTCTCCAATAAACACTCCAACACACTCTTATACTCTCCAATAAACACTCCAACACACTCTTATACTCTCCAATTAACACTCCAACACAGTCTTATACTCTCCAATAAACACTCCAACACACTCTTATACACTCCAATAAACACTCCAACACACTCTTATACATTCCAATGAACACTCCAACACACTCTTATACTCTCCAATGAACACTCCAACACACTCTTATACTCTCCAATAAACACTCCAACACACTCTTATACACTCCAATAAACACTCCAACACAGTCTATTAACTCTCCAATAAACACTCCAACACACTCTTATACTTTCCAATAAACACTCCAACACACTCTTATACACTCCAATTAACACTCCAACACAGTCTTATACTCTCCAATAAACACTCCAACACACTCTTATACACTCCAATAAACACTCCAACACACTCTTATACATTCCAGTGAACACTCCAACACACTCTTATACTCTCCAATGAACACTCCAACACACTCTTATACTCTCCAATAAACACTCCAACACACTCTTATACTCTCCAATAAACACTCCAACACACTCTTATACACTCCAAAAAACACTCCAACACACTCTTATACACTCCAAAAAACACTCCAACACACTCTTATACTCTCCAATAAACACTCCAACACACTCTTATACACTCCAAAAAACACTCCAACACACTCTTATACTCTCCAATAAACACTCCAACACACTCTTATACACTCCAATAAACACTCCAACACACTCTCCAATAAACACTCCAACACACTCTTATACTCTCCAATTAACACTCCAACACAGTCTTATACTCTCCAATAAACACTCCAACACTTATACACTCCAATAAACACTCCAACACACTCTTATACATTCCAATGAACACTCCAACACACTCTTATACTCTCCAATGAACACTCCAACACACTCTTATACTCTCCAATAAACACTCCAACACACTCTTATACACTCCAATAAACACTCCAACACAGTCTATTAACTCTCCAATAAACACTCCAACACACTCTTATACTTTCCAATAAACACTCCAACACACTCTTATACTCTCCAATAAACACTCCAACACACTATGATACTCTCCAATAAACACTCCAACACACTCTTATACTCTCCAATAAACACTCCAACACACTCTTATACTCTCCAATAAACACTCCAACACAGTCTTATACACTCCAATAAACACTCCAACACACTCTTATACACTCCAATAAACACTCCAACACACTCTTATACACTCCAATAAACACTCCAACACAGTCTGATACTCTCCAATAAACACTCCAACACACTCTTATACTCTCCAATAAACACTCCAACACACTCTTATACACTCCAATAAACACTCCAACACACTCTGATACTCTCCAATAAACACTCCAACACACTATGATACTCTCCAATAAACACTCCAACAGACTCTTATACTCTACAATAAACACTCCAACACACTCTTATACACTCCAATAAACACTCCAACACACTCTTATACTCTCCAATAAACACTCCAACACACTCTGACACTCTCCAATAAACACTCCAACACACTCTGATACTCTCCAATAAACACTCCAACACACTCTTATACTCTCCAATAAACACTCCAACACACTCTGATACTCTCCAATAAACACTCCAACACACTCTTATACTCTCCAATAAACACTCCAACACACTATGATACTCTCCAATAAACACTCCAACACACTCTTATACTCTCCAATAAACACTCCAACACACTCTTATACTCTCCAATAAACACTCCAACACACTATGATACTCTCCAATAAACACTCCAACACACTCTTATACTCTCCAATAAACACTCCAACACACTCTTATACTCTCCAATAAACACTCCAATACACTCTTATACTCTCCAATAAACACTCCAACACACTCTTATACTCTCCAATAAACACTCCAACACACTCTTATACACTCCAATAAACACTCCAACACACTCTTATACTCTCCAATAAAAACTCCAACACACTCTTATACTCTCCAATAAACACTCCAACACACTCTTATACTCTCCAATAAACACTCCAACACACTCTTATACTCTCCAATAAACACTCCAACACACTCTTATACACTCCAATAAACACTCCAACACACTCTTATACTCTCCAATAAACACTCCAACACACTCTTATACACTCCAATAAACACTCCAACACACTCTTATACTCTCCAATAAACACTCCAACACACTCTTATACACTCCAATAAACACTCCAACACACTCATATACACTCCAATAAACACTCCAACACAAAAAAGAAGGAAAGAAGATGATGAAAGATGAAGAACTGGTTGTGATATCTTATCCAATTTAATTTTAAAATATGATCAGCCACTGATGCGCTCGACACGCTTCTCTCTGGTTTGGGAAATCTGTCTCTAAAATAAATAAATTCCTTCTATTATATAGATTCAAATATTTTTATGTCTATACACACACACACACACACACACACACACACACACACACACACACACACACGAGTGCTAGTATTTAGTGTACAATTGTATTGCGGGTAACAAACAACTGACTTTGTTCTCTTCTAAAGGGTCGCTCATTTGTTCGGCTCATTATCTGAGAGTCTGAAGCCAAATAAAGCCAAAAGAACTTGGGTGAACTTCAGATGACTTTACAAACACACACACACACACACACACACACACACACACACACACACACACTGATCTAACTTAAAATTAAAAAAACAGACCTGTGTGTGTGTGTGTGTGTGTGTGTGTGTGTGTGTGTGTGTGTGTGTGTGTGTGTGTGTTGAAGAAAGCACACTTGCTTTTGCTCTCTTTACAACAACAATATTATTTTATTATCAGAACATTTCACTTCCTCCATGAGTACAAAATGTCTTCATCAACAAACTGCTGATCTCATAAATAAATTAGATTATTTAAATCTATCTATCTATCTCTTTTATCTGCAGTACTCTCATGGCTTATAAAGAAATATAAAATATATAATGGAATATTTGGAAAAACGATTTCCATGGAGATGATTTGTGTGAATAGAGGTCCTTATAAATATAGAACTACAGGTCCTTCTCAAAAAATTAGCATATTGTGATAAAGTTCATTATTTTCTGTAATGTACTGATAAACATTAGACTTTCATATATTTTAGATTCATTACACACAACTGAAGTAGTTCAAGCCTTTTATTGTTTTAATATTGATGATTGTGGCATACAGCTCATGAAAACCCAAAATCCCCATCTCAAAAAATTAGCATATCATGAAAAGGTCCTCTAAACGAGCTATTAACCTAATCATTTGAATCAATTAATTAACTCTAATTAATTATTAACTAATTAATTAAAAAACTCCCAGCCTGGTTTATTACTCAAAACCGCAATCATGGGTAAGACTGCCGACCTGACTGCTGTCCAGAAGGCCATCATTGACACCCTCAAGCGAGAGGGTAAGACACAGAAAGACATTTCTGAACGAATAGGCTGTTCCCAGAGTGCTGTATCAAGGCACCTCAGAGGGAAGTCTGTGGGAAGGAAAAAGTGTGGCAGAAAACGCTGCACAAAGAGAAGAGGTGACCGGGCCCTGAGGAAGATTGTGGAGAAGGACCGATTCCAGACCTTGGGGGACCTGCGGAAGCAGTGGACTGAGTCTGGAGTAGAAACATCCAGAGCCACCGTGTACAGGCGTGTGCAGGAAATGGGCTACAGGTTGCAAATTTTGCATGTCATTCGGAAATCAAGGTGCCAGAGTCTGGAGGAAGACTGGGGAGAGGGAAATGCCAAAATGCCTGAAGTCCAGTGTCAAGTACCCACAGTCAGTGATGGTCTGGGGTGCCATGTCAGCTGCTGGTGTTGGTCCACTGTGTTTTATCAAGGGCAGGGTCAATGCAGCTAGCTATCAGGAGATTTTGGAGCACTTCATGCTTCCATCTGCTGAAAAGCTTTATAGAGATGAAGATTTCATTTTTCAGCACGACCTGGCACCTGCTCACAGTGCCAAAACCACTGGTAAATGGTTTACTGACCATGGTATTACTGTGCTCAATTGGCCTGCCAACTCTCCTGACCTGAACCCCATAGAGAATCTGTGGGATATTGTGAAGAGAAAGTTGAGAGACACAAGACACAAGAATCTGCAAAAGGATTCCCGACCAAGTATTGAGTGCAGAACTGAACATAATTATTTGAAGGTTGACTTTTTTTGTATTAAAAACACTTTTCTTTTATTGGTCGGATGAAATATGCTAATTTTTTGAGATAGGGAATTTGGGTTTTCATGAGCTGTATGCCACAATCATTCATTCATTCATCTTCTATACCGCTTAATCCTGTGTTCAGGGTCGCGGGGGACCTGGAGCCTATCCCAGGAGACTTCGGGCACTAGGCGGGGTACACCCTGGACAGGGTGCCAATCCATCGCAGGGCACACACACATACACACACACACACTCACCCAATCACACACTACGGGCAATTTAGGAACGCCAATTAGCCTAACCTGCATATCTTTGGACTGTGGGAGGAAACCGGAGTACCCGGAGGAAACCCACCAAGCACGGGGAGAACATGCAAACTCCATGGACACAGAGACGGGAATCGAGCCTGGCCGGGGAATCGAACCCAGACCCTGGAGGTGCAAGGCGACAGTGCTAACCACTACACCACCGCGCCGCCATTATGCCACAATCATCAATATTAAAACAATAAAAGGCTTGAACTACTTCAGTTGTGTGTAATGAATCTAAAATATATGAAAGTCTAATGTTTATCAGTACATTACAGAAAATAATGAACTTTATCACAATATGATAAGGACCTGTATATGTGTGTGTGTGTCCAATGCAGTCCACAATAGAGAGAAAGAGAGAGACAGGGGGTCTGGATCTTATTCACACATACACACACTGTGGCCCTGTATCCGGTGTGTGTGATGGGTGCCAGGCCTATGAACTTCACACACACACACACACACACTGCAGGATTTATTTCTGTTTCTGTAGACCTTCATCTGTCTCCATATAAGAGACGATCAGGTAGAGAGGAAGCTGTCAACTCTCAGTCTGTCTGTCTGTCTGTCTGTCTGTCTGTCTGTCTGAGATGTGCTGAGACTCCCCTGTTCACTCCTTTTTCACAAAAAAGGGAAACTGGGCAAAGGCTCAGAGCACAGCAACACACACACACACACACACACACACACACACACACACACACACACACTCTGTCAAAACATGGTCCTCGTGCCTCACTCAGGTGAAAAGTTGAATTTTCAGATATGATCATATAACACCATTCTTCATCATACTTAATGTGTCTAATCAATGCTTCATTGTTTTGTAAATACGCTAAACATTAATTTTTTTTAACAGATAAAAAGAAACACTTTTGCTAAATACAGTTTCACGCCCTTTTATATACAGTCGTGTCTGTAACTTTTGAATTCAAACTAGTGATGGGAAGTTCGAATCATTTTAGTGACTCGGTTCTTTGAATCTCGTTCATCAAAATGAACAAATCTTTTTTTGAGTCATTTCGTTCTTTTGATCAGAAATAAATTAAAACGTTGCGTTTTCAATAAAAATACCCCCAATACGTCTACATACACAAATTATGGCTACAGTCCCAGTTATGAAAATATTACAATGTAACTAAGAACATGTTATAATAAACAGAATGAGCAGCTCACCTCTTATATCTTCCAGTCTGAGTCGTTCGTTCTTTTGAATCTATTGCACCGCATAGCGTCTATAGGAGTCACGTGTCAAAAGAACGAACGACTCGGGACTCGAAGACGTATTGCTGAGAATCGTTCAATACTGTTTCCTGTATATAACATATGGAGGTTTTGCGATGCTTTGCGCATGCGCGGCCAATAGAAAATGAACGGATCACTCTCCGAGACGACTCGTTCATCTGAGTCATGTTAAAGATTCGTTCAAAAAGAATGAATCGTTCATGAACGACCCATCACTAGTTCGATGATCTTAATTGTTTTTCCGATTAAACTTGGATAATTTAGAATTCACAAGAAAAGATATAAACCTAAAAAAGTGTATTATTCTAAAAAGCAAAATCGTTAAAATATCGCAGTATGAATTTGACATGGTTATGGACACTACAGATATTTTGCTTTTTAAGCTTTTTATATGTTCCACATTATTAAGCCGGCCGCAGGTTTCAAGCAATATGGGAAAGATAAAGGATCTCTGCTGCTGAAAAACGTCAAATATTGCAATGCCTTGGACAAGGTATAAAAACATTATATTAAGCGTGATCATCGTACTGTGAAGACATTTGTGTCTGATTCAGAGCACAGACAGGTTCGTGCAGATAAAGGCAGAATGAAGAAGGTTTCTGCAAGACAAATTCATCAGATTAAGAGAGCAGCTGCTGAAATGCCATTACAAAGCAGCAAACAGGTATTTGAAGCTGCTGGTGCCTCTGGAGTCCCGCGAACCTCAAGGTGTCGGATCCTTTAGAGGCTTGCAGTTGTGCATAAACCTACTATTCGGCCCCTAATCAATGCTCACAAGCAGAAACGGTTGCAGTGGGTCCAGGCATACATGAAGACTAGTTTATAAACAGTCTTGTTTACTGATGAGTGTCGTGCAGCCCTGGATGGTCCAGATGGATGGAGTAGTGGATGGTTGGTGGATGGCCACCATGTCCCAACAAGACTGCGACGTCAACAAGGAGGTGGTGGGGTCATGTTTTGGGCCGGAATCATGGGGAGAGAGCTGGTAGGCCCCTGTAGGGTCCCTGAAGGTGTGAAAATGACCTCTGCAAAGTATATTGACTGACCACTTTCTTCCATGGTACAAAAAGAAGACCCGTACCTTCCATAACAAAATCATCTTCATGCAGGACGATGCACCATCTCATGCTGCAAAGAATCCCTCTGTGTCATTGGCTGCTATGGGAATAAAAGATGAGGAACTCATGGTGTGGCCACCATCCTCCCCTGACCTCAACCCCATTGAGAACCTTTGGAGAATCCTCAAAAGATCTATGAGGGTGGGAGGCAGTTTGATTCAGAACAGCAGCTCTGGGAGGCTATTCTGACATCCTGCAAAGAAACTCAAGCAGAAACTGTCCAAAAACTCACAAGTTTCAATAGATGCAAGAATTGTGAAGGTGATATAAAGAAGGGGTCCTATGTTAAGATGTAACATGTAGCCCTGTTAGGATGTTTTTGATCGAAATAGTTTTGGATTTCAGTAAATATGACCTCATAATGCTGCAAATTCAACAAAAGCCTATTTTCAGTTCTTTACAACCTATAAAATGTTTTAACTCTGTTGTGCAGAATAATTTGGAACAGTGCGTTTTCAGTTTATTATTTTTAAAAATAAATATTGTTAGCATTAGGAGGTTTGTTCAATAAAATTCAAATTATACCCTAATAGTTGATGACTAGAAAATTATACTGACTGTCATTTGCATTTACTAATTATGAAAATCAGAGAAAGATATCATTTGCGTAATAATTTGGAACGCAGTGTATAAATATAATTTTTTTAAATAGATTTTGGAGCTTTGAGTTTTAACCCGCATTAAATCTAAAGCTGACAATGAATAAGAAGAGGGAGGGGGGAGGGGGGAGGGGGGGGGGGATGGAGGTGTTTTAGACAAGCTGAGACAAACACACTGAAACTCTGACACATCAGATCTTTCTACACTTCCCACTTTGCTCTTTTTCTGATAGTGGCACATGATTGCCCCCCCACCCCTCCACACACACACACACACACACACACACACACACACACACACACATGCACACGGCATAGGTAGAAATTAAAGATAAAAATAAATGAGATGATGGACAGGTAGGTTCTGTGATGAGACCTGCACGCCAGGTGTCCACAAGTGAGCACACACACACACACACACACACACACACACGCACACAAACACGCACGCACAGGCAGCTGCTTTATAATAATTAAAATCCATTAAAACCTGCCTCGACAGATTTCAGCTTTTCAGGAGAAGCTCAGGAATGAGGTCAAGGGCAAATCCCTTTTCCCAGCATGCACTTGGGGTGATTATTTATCAGAGATGGGAATCACCAGGGACCAGTCGATACGACATTATCACGATACCTTGGTGTGATTCTCTTAGTATCATGATTTTGTAAAAGTCCTGATACGATATAAATAAAATTTTATTGTAATTGTAAACAAATGTAGCAAATAATTTGCTCTGACCACAGGGGGCGCTGTGCTGCCTGCTGATGGTTGAATTGTTTTGAGGTTCACAGAGGAGCTGCAACATTTTACCACTTCAATTGCAAACATATAGAAATCAAAACACATTTTCCCCTCCGTCTCAAATATTCATGCAATCGTTGTGTTTTTGGAAATTATTCTGTAAACCATATTGATTTAGCTCATGTAGTTTTTGCTCTTTCTCACTGAAGTTTGTTTTCAGTTCCAGGTTGTGAAACAACAAATTGTGAAGGAAAATAAATAAAGAATCTCCAGGGGGCAAATACTTATGCACAGTTCTATATTAGGTTCTATATTAGGCAGCTATTTGCAATATTGGATCGCAAAAAATATCCGTAATAAGGTAAAAGGGTGTGGCTTAAAGGCCATATACAGTGCTATGACAAAGTATTTGCCCCCTTCCTGGTTCTATTTAATTATTTATTTAATATTTAATATTTTTCACACTTAAATGATTGAGATCATCAAATACACTTTAATATTTAAATGATGATTTCGTTTATTAGGGGAAAAACAGCTGTCCAAACCTGCCTGGACCTGTGGGCAAAAGTAATTGCCCCCTAAAGCTAATAACTGGTTGACAATCACAATCAAGCATTTGCGATAAATGAAAATGAGTCTGTTACATCACTCCAGATGAATTTTGGCCCGTTCCTCTTTGGAGAATTGTTTTCATTCAGTCACACTGTGGGGTTTAACCTGTTTAAGGTCACGCCTCAGAATCGCAATCGGATTTAAGTCAAATATGCAAAACAAGAAAAGATATTAAAAACAGGAAGCTGTGAATCCTTTGGACACTATATATGGAATAAGAACGTTCTACTAAACATGAGGCGCTCCAGTTAGAGTATGCAGAACCTTTAGAGTTCCTTGCATAAGTATTCACCCCCTTTTCATATTGCAGGTGATTGTCAAAGGCTATTACTGTAGGTCACACTTTAGGCGTGTGTGTGTGTGTGTGTGTGTGTGTGTGTGTGTGTGTGTGTGTCACAACATGTTTTTTTCCCCATCTCTTTAAAGAAACTTGACTCCTCTGACCCCTCCATATTATTTACCTTTCTAGGTATAAGAAGCTCCGCCCACTCTGCAGACCATTTTGTACTCATGACTATTCACTCGTACCTCTCTATATTCCTCAAGATTCAAGATTCAAAGGGACTTTATTGGAATGACAAGTATTTACATTCACATTGCCGAAACTTAGAGATACTGTAAGTCACAAGAAAATAACAGTTAAAAAAAAAAATTAGAAAGAGTAACAGTAAATAAATATATATACAATAAAAGAGTACAAACATTTAGATAAAGATAAAGTGACTCTAGTGAACATTATATATTATATACACAAGGAGAGAGAAAAAGCATATATATATATAATAATAATCTCAGAAAGGGCTGTCAATCAATTTAATTACTACTACAGCGAATATTATTAACAGTAAATGTTAGAGCAATTCTGTAATCTGTATATGTGATTTTTCTTTTTCTTTCTGTTACACGACTCGATCTCACTCATGTTTTAGAATCGATATAAATAAAAGAAAGGTTTTGTCTGTACATTGGGTCAGAACTCGATCTTTCAATCATATATTTACGTTTCATTCACTAGAGGACCAGAAACCCGTCTCAGAAAATATGTTCTGTCCGTCTGTCAGAGTGTAATGAACCTTTTGCAGTCCTTAGATCTCTGCCTGAAGTTTAACCTGCACCGTAAGTGATGTTAAAAGTGAATTATGTATCAGATTTAATAATCTACTGTATAATAATCTACTAATGCGCTACTGTCTCAATGTAAACAAACACCTGCACCAATAGATATTAATAAGAAAAGATAAAGTGAATATTTTGACTGGGATTAGTTGATATTTTCACTTTGTCTGAAATAACAGTGCTGAAGTGGTATAAGTGAATTTTAACCCGCTGGAGTCGTTTTAAGACAAAACTTCATCTTTATCTGATCTACTTTTTCCATTTCTCATCTGTGATTCTCTCTCCGATTACCGAACAGGGAGTGTATTTGTCTGAGCACCAAAGAAGGACAACTTAGTGTAAACAAGGCGTCAGATACTCAACCTTACAGAATGTCATTTCTGTCTATTAATAAGTTAGACAGAGAGTTCTGCTGTACAGAAACACACACGTACACGTACGTGGACTTCAACCTCTAATAATAATAATAATAATAATAATAATAATAATAATACTGATTACATTAAAGATCAGCTGATTATTTTTAGCTTTAACCTTTTAACTGTTTCTACAAACTCTTTAACCGAGGATTTGTTGTTATTAGGAGTTTGTGCGTGTGTGTGTGTGTGTGTGTGTGTGTGTGTGTGTGGATAGAATACACCAGCTTCAACTTTGCAAGATTGAGTAAACATATTGAGGAATAAATATACCTAAATATATATATATATATATATATATATATATATAAACAGTTTTTTATGTTACAGTTTTGTCTTTCTGTGTAATAGTTCTGAGCCGCCTGAACTTTGGCATTTCCCTCAGCACTGATCCCTGTTATCCATGTAAATACTGCACAGAGAGAGAGGGAGAGACATAGCGTGAGTGAGAGAGATCGGGCCATGTGTTTTCACATACACACACACACACACACACACACACACACACACACACACACACACACACTGGGCTTAAAGCTGACCTTTACGTAAATCCAGAGCTGAGTGGAATAAACAGAGCTGATGTTTGTCTCATGAAGCTCAACGCTTTTGCTGGACCTGATGCCGGAGAACATCGGCGGTGAGTCAGTGAGTCCTGGAGCCTCGGGCTGATGTTCAGGCTCTGGAGGCTTCACCCAGCTGATCTCAGATCAGATTTGTCAGGGTTGTTTTTTTAGATTTTTCTTAGCTAAAACTGGATTTTATCTGTTTTAGTACTGTGTGTGTGTGTGTGTGTGTGTGTGTGAGTGTGTGTGTGTGTGTGTGAGAGATTGACCTTTTCCGTTTACGTACAACACACACACTTCCTGGCTGTCAGTCCTGAGCAGAAACATGGAAAGATGAGACGTGACGGGGGTCAAAAATCACCATCAAAAATCAAACGTGTTTTACAAACCAGCGGCTGAAGGGTTTCGACCCCGAGGCAGAAGAACAGAATAATGTGCTGAGCTCTGCTGCAGGAACAGGACCAGAGAGGTTACATGTAGGTTATAAACGTTTAGGATATACAATAAATACAGTGCCTTGCAAAAGTATGTTACAAACAGAAACATAAAAGTATTTTATTGGGATTTTATGTGACAGACCAACACAAAGTAGCACATCATTGTAAAGTGGAAGGAAAATGATAAATGGTTTTAAATTTTTATTTTTTTCAAATAAAAAGTGGGACATGCATTTGTCTCTGATCCCCGTAAAACTAACATCCAGTGTTGTGTGAAGCCCTCAGAGGTTTGTTAGAGAACATTAGTGAAGAAACAGCATCATGAAGCCCAAGGAACAAACCAGACAGTTCTGGAGGAGATCTTGTGGAGAATCCTGTTAGTTGAGACCTCCACAAATTTGGCCTTTATGGAAGAGCGGCAAGAAGAAAGCCATAGTTGGAAGAAAGTCATAAGAAGTTTGCAGTTCTACGTGGCTTGTCACAAACTGCAAACAGGACTTTTTTTGGTTTTCTTTCAACAATGAACGTCACCAAACTCTTCTTGGATGGTTTGGAGAAGTTGTTCTCGGAGGATGTTTTTGTACTGTTCTTTATTCCTGGCTGTGTTCTTAGACAAAATCATGAGTGAGTCCCACTCTCTTGGCTGAGAAGCGTCTCCTCACTCATGAATGGTCTCAGCATGATTTACTGTTGGAGAGACACAGGACTGATGGTAGCGCCTTCGGAAAAAAAAACTAACTCAAGAGTGGCGCTCTCATGTGCTTTCCTACTGTAGCTCAGAGGATGGGATTGGTTCACACATGCGACCTGCACACAGAGATTTCAGGGAAGACCAACAGCACTGATGATGTCTCATCTAAACAGCAATCTACTTCCTTTCTCAGGTACGTTTGGCTCTTCAATTCAATCCGTGTCTCCAGTCCTCTTAAAGTGGACTTGGGCTCGATTCCCAAGTGCAGAACGAAGTGAAAGAACTAGACTTTGAGGTCAAGTGGGGTCAAACGTTCCCAAGGCCATAATGTGAAAACTGTTCCAACAGGACAATGTCCAGGAACACACGTTAAAGCTGCATGTGGAATGGATAAAGCAGGCTTGTGGAGACACCACGGTCTATTAAAAACCTCCAGATTCTAGAAGTTTCCTTCTATTAATGATGTAAAACTAGAGTCTAAGTTCAGAAGAAATCCCCAAAAGTCATAGTTTGTGATGAAATTTATGTTTATAAACTCCTAACTGCTACTGTAGGTTCCTGCTTCTCTTGGTTTTTCCCCTTTTTAACAGACAAACACTCTTTAAACCTTTCTGAAACTGTATAAACACGGAAATGTTTTGGAGATTAAGAGAGCGTTTCTTTCTTTCCCTCCTTCGTCTCTGAAACCCTGAAACTGGCTCCGCTCCCGGTAACCGAGTGCAAAGAGCAGAACCCGGGCCAGTAAGACTCGCACACACAAGTCTAATGTGAGCAGCTGCTCTGCAGAAATGCACTGCATGTAGGCCAAACCACACACACACACACACACACACACACACACACACACACACATTGAACCCTTACAGAGTGTTCTGGCGTGTTGGTTGCAGATTTTAAAGCCAGATTATTATTCAGCGCGCGCTCCTTCCTGTTTGGATGTGCCCGAGCGCAACACATTTCACTCTCCTCTCTTGTTAAAAATAAATCTGGAGGCAGGAAGTGAGCATCGGGGCGGCCTGGAAACGACCTTGAGGGGATGGAGATAAATCAGGAGGCGGGGAGGCCGCTCGGAGGAGTGAAGCTCGGGGGATTTTGCTGATCGAGCGAAAGTTTTGTTGTTGTTAAAACGCAGAGCTTTTAATCATTTGACTCTCTGTGTGTGTGTGTGTGTGTGTGTGTGTGTGTGTGTGTTTGCTGTGCTTTCTGTCTTTTTTTTGCGATTCTTAGCCATGAGTTTCTGCTTCTATTATAAAAATGATGAGTGATACCGAGTGATATCTTTCACATCTAGCTATAAAAAATTTAATTTGAATTTTTTTTCTCCTGTAACCTGTACATTTAGTATGCTAATCAGGCCCAACCTCTTTTCCATGGCACTGAGATCACATGACCCGAGGCCTCATTATCATTTTCTTCAAAACAAGCATCACGGCGGAGACACCTCGAGAGCCGACTCGAAGAATTTTCTGCCAAGAAAAATCTTCATTTTGGTTTTGGGTTTCAGGCGTCTTGTTTGTTTTGACACCTTGTCACATGACCACTGCATTTGCATACTCATTAATATTTATCAGCATGTGCCGAAGATGGGCGTGTCCACAGGATCAGTCTCGTCTGTGTTCAATTATTTCAACGTTTACTGATTATACAACACATTGTATTTGCTATAGTGGCTTTATTTACGTTTTTTTTCTCTTCATCGTAACATTCATTCTTACTCACGTGATATAAAATCTGGAGAACCATGCGCGGTCCGTGTCAATCTGTAAGTAAAACCCCGTCTTATTTCTGTATTTTAAAGTTTTACAGGTTCACTCCGGGTACTCGAGTTTCCTCCTACAGTCCAAAGACGTATTAGACAGCTAATTGGCGTTCCCAAATTGCCCATAGTGTGTGTGTGTGTGTGTGTGTGTGTGTGTGTGTGTGTGTATTTTGACTGGAGCTCTACCATGGTCGTAAAAATGGGATTAAATACAATAACAGTCACCACTGGCCTCCACGGCCCCTACAGAGGTTCCTAGAAGGACCACCAGGGTTTGTTTTGATCCAACCACATGGACAGAGCCTTAAACTCCCCACGCTGCCCCCTGGAGGCGTCCTCAGGCATCGCACTCATGATGCTGATTCACTGCACGACGATGGTACAAACAGCTTCAGCATCCACTGCCACCTCCACTGAAAAACCAGGAAGTCAGACCCCATTGTTCCCACTGACACGGTTTTCCGGCGTCCACCCACACCCCCCACTCCACCCCCCACCCCCGCCGCGGGTCGAATGAAAGCCCCTCATCCTCCTCCTCCTCGTCCTCTTCTGCACGGTTCGCATGGTCTCCTGGCTCCGTCCCAGCGCGCTGCCATTTCCCCACGGCCTGAGAGTAAACACAAGCCCATCTGCTTTTTAC
This sequence comes from Channallabes apus, assembly GCA_030522415.1. Lineage (NCBI taxonomy): Eukaryota > Metazoa > Chordata > Actinopteri > Siluriformes > Clariidae > Channallabes > Channallabes apus. Next base: position 3,743,294 of record CM060123.1, read on the forward strand.
ACAGACCAGAGCCACGGACCAGCAACCAGAGCCAGATGTGAGAGCAGGAAGTGACATTAGCTCCGGCATGTTCGTCTCCCGTGAGCGCCGACGTCGTTTCTGTTCAATTCTAATCTTACAGTTAATTCTCAGTGCAACAGGTTCCCACTTAGTCCTCTGTCTCCTAACATTAATTAGAATTAAATCTCATTAAATAAAGCTCTGACAATTATCCACCTCTCCTGACCAATCAGAATGGAGAAGCCAACAGCTCTCTTCTAAAAAGCCAGAAGTATTTCTGTAATTTAATGCTTCTTCTTCTTCTACCTTGTAATGTCTCTGGAGGGACAAAAAAGAAGCACTCTGTCTCTCTCTTTTCTCTCTAAGAGCTTCCTGAATGAGATGGACATGCCGAACATAATTAATGATGTGTGTGTGTGTGTGTGTGGAGGACAGCTGTGAATACAGCTATTACAGAACCTCATTAATGGTTAGAAATGTGTGTGTGTGTGTGTGTGATTTTTAGATGGTGATACGTGCTTAGAAAACGTATTAAAGAGAACGGGGGATTGGAAACAATACTGTACAGAGACGCAGCTTAATGAGAGAGAATAATGCAACGTGAAACACATTTATCAAGGCTATGAGGTGTGTGTGGGTGTGTGTGTGTGTGTGTGTGTTTAAGTTCAGAATTTGTTTCATCCGTGTACGAAAAAGAAAGGTTTTATTTTGCTCTACACTGCTTGGCCGACACACCGTGGCATCGTTTCAATAAGTTTGTGCAACATCAGAACATTTATTTCCATCCTGAGTCGCATTAATTCTCAATGGGGTAACAGTCTGGGGACTCAGTGGGGGACAAACCAGGTGTCACAACCATATCTCATCCTTCCTGAAGCAGGCTTTCACAATTCGAGTCCGATGAATCCTGGCATCTTCATCTTGGAATATGTGCCGTGCCATCGGGGAAGAAAAAAAAACATTCATGGTAAAACCTGGTGATTCAGTACATTCAGGTCGTCAGCTGACTTTATTTTATTGCCCCATAACGTTACTGAGTCTCGACCTGAGCCACTGATCAACTCCAGATCATCAGACTTGTACAGTGGACACTATGCATGATCTCTTCATGCGCTTCCCGTCTTCCCCTGACACACCCATCACTCTGGAACTGGAATAGACTCGGTCTCGACTCATCAGGTCACATGACATTTTTTCCATCACAATCTTTATGCTCTTTAACAAACTGAAGCCTTTCCTGGACAACAAGAGTTACATCTTTGCCACAACCACAGGATATAGGGATTGAGGGGTTGTTGGAACCTTTCCCAGTGAGCTCAGGGGACACGCTGGGGGACACACTGGGGGACACGCTGGATGTCGTCCCAAATGTTTTTTTAATGTGGCCGTTCAGCAAAGGGAAAACCCCCTCTGTTAAAAACAGTGATGTGAAAGACTACACACTAGAACGAACTGATAGTATTTGCACATTGTAACGTCTGATGTGCTGCTAGCTAGCGGCACTGATGTAGCATCGCCCGGGTGTTTGGATAGTTCGCTTCATCGTCCCTGTTAAACTGATTTTTTTAAATATTCCATGAGAGGACATATTTTGGTGTCACACAATGGCAAAGGATATTTTCCCCAGTTTTCCAAGAGAAAGTCACGTCTCTACTCTGTCTCTGATTGGTTTAATGTTCTCTACCCTAACCCGATCATCACTCCTCCTGAAACGTCACCAAACCAACAAATAAAAGGCAACCCCAAGCACGGGGAAAACATGCAAACTCCGTCCACACAGAGACGGGAATCGAACTCAGACCTTGGAGGTGCAAGGCGACAGTGCTAACCACTACACCACCATTCCGCCCCTTAATAGACATGTTAAAATGTTCAACTTTACAACAGAAGTAAACATGTTTACAGTCTGGTACAAAAAAAAACAAACCAAAAAAAACTATTTTGGTCTCCATAGCTAGTTTTCACATTCATGACAGCTGTACAGGGGGTGAATATTTATGTAACTCATCACGTGGATGATGTAACGTTAGTGTATGAATTAACATTAGCCAGCTTAGCGATTCGGCTAAGCTAAAGACAAGCTAGCTAGCATGTGGTAGCTGAGAAGGGTAAGTAGGTGTTACAACCAACAGCCAGACGAGCTGGCCGGTTAGCTCCGCCCATTTATCGATTAACATGGAAGATGAACCAACTCTTATTGATCCGACATCAAACGACATCGGTGATTGATCTTTACCTGCTAATGGCCGAAAGTGTTTTC
>CM060123.1:3750553-4000553 GCA_030522415.1 Channallabes apus
GAGGTCGTTCTGAAGTGCCTTCATGTCATCCTTCGCTCGGTTCATCTCTAGTGTAGCTTTCTGCAACTACACACACACACACACACACACACACACACACAACAAACTACCATTACAGTTTTCCATTCATAACGAGACGTTCTGGAAGAGTCGAGTCGAGAAGACGAGGAGACGTACCTTGTTATTAGAGGAGAAGAGCTCCCTCTTGAGCTTCTCACACGTCTCGTTGGAGCTCCGCAGGCTCCCTCTCAGACTCTCATACTCTCTGGAGGAGCGACAGAAAGAGAGACGTGTGCAGAGGAAAAGAGAGAGAGAGAGAGAGAGAGAGAGAGAGAGAGAGGAAAAAGTGTCTCTGAATGAATCAGTGGTAAATAAAAGCCTCTATGAAGGACTGCGTCTGGTTAAAGAGGAAGTGAGAGTGGAGATGTTACACACACGCGGTGAGTAACACGGGTCAGTTCGGGGTCAACTGGTTCACTATTAATTGATTATTAATGTCGCTTCACATGTTGTGGAATTCTGGGTAAAATCATTACTTTGTTTAAAAGCTCTCTGTAGTGTAGTGTACAGGACAGACCATAATAATACCACGTTTACTTAATTTAATCATTACTGAGGATCCGTCCATCAGCTGTACATCCATCCATCCATCCATCCATCCATCCATAATCCAACATGTCCATCTATCAACTGATTTATTCATCCATCCAACAATCCATCCATCCATCCAACGTATTATTCTTCCATCAAATTTATTAATCCATCCATCCAAGTTATTAATTAATCCATTCATCCGTCCATTCATCCAACGTATTCATCCATCATCTAACCTGTTCATTCATCAAGCAATTTATTCATCCATCCCTTTTATTAATCTATCCATCATCCAACTTATCCATCCATTAAACTGTATATTTATCCCTCCATCACACATTACACCCCACAGTGTGATACTGAAGGCTGCGTGATGTTACTTTTTCAGAGAGATGCAGTAGATGGAGAGCTGCTCCACAGCCGACTGACCCACGCCCATGTCTGAGATCATGGCCTCCACCTCAGCCCTCTGACCCTGCAGCACCACGCCCAGGCTGGAACACACACACACACACACACAGATCATGACCAGTTCACACATTAGACACATCATTAGGAACGCTCCTGGATCAAGTAGACAGAAGTGTCGAACATCAACCTCTCGTATGTTTTCATTTTGACGCGCAGCCTCTTGGCCTCCTCTTTAGCCGCGTCGCTCTCCCTCTGGTGTCCCTCCAAATACTGCATCTGTTTCTGCAGAAACACACATCTTACACACACACACACCAGCAACAACGCTAACCACAAAATCAGGCTAGCAGTGTACACACACACACCCCACCGCTCCCGAGTGGTTGTCACGGTAACCCGTTTCTTGTTTAATCACTTCAGATTCGGACATTTTATTCCCCTTTATCTTAAGAGCGTCTCCTTCACTATCTCTCTGAACACGTCTCCACCTTCTCTCTCTCCCTCACTCTCTCAATCATCTCTTCTCATCCCGTCTCTTTATTCCTCTATTCGTCTCTCCCTCATCGTGTCTCTCTTACTCTCAGAGTGGTGCAGAGCATCTCCTTCTCTCCGATCTCCCTCCTCACTCGCTCCAGGTCGGCCCTCTGCTTCTCGATCGTCTCCTTCAGCGTCTCCGTCGCTTTCTGTTTCTCTCTCCAGTCTCTCTCTGAAACACACACCGTTTCCCAGGACGCATCAGTGACTCAGAATCTAAAATGCTGAGACACTTCCTGGGGAAGGAGACGCTTACCTTTTTCACATAAAACTACTTTCATCCTGTCCAACTCGTTCTGGAAAAAGTAAACAAATAAAAGCAGAGTGTCAGCGTGTGTTATTTATCTCCTATACTGTTTATCCTGTAGGAAACCACACAATACCACCACAATACCACCACAATACCACCACAATACCACCACTGTACCACCACACAACAGTAAAAACACTTTATATCTTCACTAACTTCTGTTTTCACAAAAACACACAGAAATAGACTAAATCCATGGCTCGGAATAATCTAAATCCTGATCATGATGACATGGTGTCAGTGTTTAACCTCTGACCTGTAGGCTCTCGGGGTCGGCGGCGGATCCCTCTTCGTCCGGCGCAATGTCAAAAAACAGCTTGCTGATGATGTGTCTCGTGCTGACCTGAAGGAGGACACAGAGGACACGTCACAGGGACGACCAGCGTGACAAAAACCGTTTCTCAATAACGTGACACACACAAACACACACACCTGCTTCCTGCACTGGGGACACGTCTTCGTGGGAGCCGACTGGAACCACTGGAGAAGACTACAATGGATAAAAGACAAGTGAAGAGACAGATCTTTAGGAGGAGTGTATACACACACACTCAGCATGTGAGACGGTGTTCAGGTGTGTTCTCTCACCACGCGTAGTGGAACGTGTGACCGCAGTGTATCGCTGCCACGTCTCTGGTGTGGTCGAAGTAGTCCGAGCAGATGGTGCAGTACGCGCGGATAGGCATGATGGAGCGGCTAGGAGGAACACACACACACACACACACACACACACACACACACACACACACACACACACACACACAGAAGGCGAGGTGAGCGATACGCTGAGGTCAACATGGTCCCCAGGGTTTGCTTTGGTGGAGGAGGTGCAACAGTCTGGGCCAGGAATCAGCGTAAAACAGATTTGGTTATCGTACGTGACTCAGTCACTGCAGGTTCTTACCTCAGACACATCATAGAACCCATCATCATCCCCCAGTTCCGCCAGCACACCCCTTTATGTTCATGGATGATGAACCTCCACCACATCGTGGCAGAATCGTCACAGCTCGACTTCAGGAAGTTCGAGTGCCTCATATGGCCATCAATGTCCCCTGACCTGAACCCCATAGAGGACGTCTGGGACCAGAGGATCGTACCCCTCCCCCAAATGCTGGAAACACCAGCTACAGACATTGTCCATTGTTGTTATTTGGGGTTATCCCTGTTATTGTCTAAATAAATATTAAACGAATGAACATGGTGTTTCTTCTCGTACATTATTAATAATATCAAAGGGAACTTTTACTTATTTCATTCAAATTCAGAGCAAATAGGAAAAGCACTCGTGTAAATAACAAGATCACAAACTTATTGTGAGTTCAATTCAATTGAATTCAGTTTTATTTGTATAGCGCTTTTAACAATCGACATTGTGTAAAGCTGTTTTGAGACAATCAAAAGAATTATTTAAGTTTGTATGGAATGTGAATGTGTATGAATCAGAATGTTCAGATAGTCCCTGGTGAACAAGCCGAGGCCGACAGTGGCAAGAAAAACTCCCTGAGATGGTGATAGAGGAGGAACCTGGAGAGGAACCAGACTCACCAGGGAACCCATCCTCATCCTCATTATATACACACACACATATATATACATATATACAGTACACACACACACACACACACATATACAGTACACACACACATATATATATATACAGTACACACACACACACACACACACACATATATACAGTACACACACACATATATACACATATATACAGTACACACACACACACACACACATATACAGTACACACACACATATATATATATACAGTACACACACACACACATATATACAGTACACACACACACACACACATATATACAGTACACACACACAGTACACACATACATATATACAGTACACACACAGTACACACACAGTACACACACAGTACACACACACACATATACATACATATATACAGTACACACACACACATACATACATACACACATATATATATATATATATACACAGTACACACACACACAGTACACACACAGTACACACATACATATATACAGTACACACACACACAGTACACACACTCAACACACACACATATATACAGTACACACACACACAGTACACACACACATATATATACAGTACACACACACACATATATACAGTACACACACACATAGAGTACACACACACCTCGGTCTCTGATCAGAACACATTACGTGATGATTATGATTGACACACACACACATTTGATGTTTATAATGATGCCACTTACCCGAGATTGACTTTAATGATCCAAAAACCGACTTTATTCGAATCTATTCATCATTCCGTGTGTTTCTGTTTTGTCTTCCGTGTCGCGCGCTCGCTTCAAACGCACTGTCTCCGCCTCCTTGCGTAGTTACGTAATCAAAACGCGACTCTCAGATAACCGCGTCACTGCGGCAAAAAAAAGATGCTATAGCTCGTTAGATAGATAGAGCCCTGTACAAAAGGAAAATATATTATGTCTTAAAACACACAAAAACGTCAGAGACTCGGTGTCCCGCTTTAGAATGGCCCTAGTGACGACGCTTTGGTTCGGTCCACGCCGGTATTCAAAACAAGTCCCGCCTTTCGTAAACTACGATTGGCTAATCAGTCAATCGTACTCGCTCTCTCTTATGCTATTGGATACTAAGGATTGTTGTCCAATCAGAAAGAGGTCTGGAGGCGGGACAACGACGGAAGTCGTCTGAATATAGATGTGGCGGAAAAACACAATAATGGACGCGAGTCGGTGGAGCTAAAACGGAGACCGCGTCAGTAAAGGTGAAATATTCTTTTACTGCGATGATATTTATTTTATTTAGACGAGGTAATTAGGTGGTAAGTGTTAGCTGTTACGGCGACAGTAGTTTGTTTGGTACCGATAGATAGCAGCATAAACATGTTCTGATTTAGTTTATATTCACAATTTTCATCTAAATTATATTGATAATGTTGACTTAATATTAAAAAATATGTATTATTGGCAAACGTTTAGTGTGTAACGCTCCACCAGTGACATCTGGACTGAACGATAATGATTTATTGATCTGACTGAAGTACATGTGCTGGAACAACTGACTGAACAACTGACTGAATAACTAACTCACTGACTGACTGAATAACTCTCTAACAAACCACTGACTAACTCACTGACTGACTGACTGAATAGCTCTCTAACAAACGACTGACTGACTAACTAACCTGTAGTAAAGTAGCCTACTGACTGACTGAATGACTGACTAATTCACTGACTGACTAACTAACTAAATAGCTCTCTAACAAACCCCTGACTAACTAAGTAGCTAACACTATCTAACTGACTAGTTAACTGACCGACTGACTAACTAAATGGCTCTCTAACAAACCACTAACTGACCTGACTAAGTAGTTGACTGACTGACTAACTAGTTAACTTACTGACTGACTAACTAAATAGCTCTCTAACAAACCGCTGACTGACCTGACCTGACTAAGTAGCTAACGCTTATCTAACGGCCTAGCTAACTGGCCTGAAGGGCTAAGTAGCTAACACCTGACTGACTGACTAACTGACTAGCTAGCTAACTGACTACCTAATTAGATAACTGATGACTGGTTATCTGATTAACTAACTAAAGAAATAACTCAATGTAGTAAAAAAAGACTAGATTTCTCTAAAGTAGTAATTTGCTAATTCTTAGTGAACATGTGATTTTGCATCACCTTCAATTTAACACTTTATAATTCCTCAGTGTTTTCTAACTGTAACGCAGCGATACTTGTTCTTCATTACGCCACTGGAACATCGAGTCTTCTCTCTCCACCACGATGTCCAGCATGGCGGCCGACGTCCACAGTAAAGGGGTGACGTGGGACACGCCGAACGGGAACCTGGCCCCGGTCGAGCATCCCTCCAACAGCAGATCGGAGAGCCCGACCCCGGGGCTGGTAGAAGGGACAGAGCCAGGTGAGACACACACACATACGCATGTCCTCAGGAGTCTGTCTGAAGCTGGAGATGGATGGAGGTGTAAAACCTGTAGTAAAACCCTGGTCAGGGTACAGTTGTGAGGTTTGTGTGTTTGTGCGCTCCTCAGGCGCGGGTCAGGAGCGAGCCATGTTCGTCCACACTCAATCTTTCGAAGATCTGACGGCCGACGTCGAGACGGAGGTGGAGGAGAGGGAGAAGGAGGAGCTGCAGCAGGAAGAAGATGAAGCAGACGGAGGTGTAGGAGGAGGAGAGGGATCAGGCGCTGTAGACGAGCCGAAGCAGGAGGTGCAGGCTATAGTCCGGGACAAGGAGGAAGACGTGACGAGCGAGGCGTGGCGCTCGCACAAGAAGCACGTGTTCGTCCTGAGCGAGGCGGGGAAGCCTATTTACACACGCTATGGCTCGGAGGAGGCGCTCTCCACCACCATGGGGGTCATGATGGCCCTCGTGTCGTTCGTAGAGGCCGATAAGAACGTCATACTCTCCATTCATGCAGGTCATCGTCACGTTCCAGCGCATCGTAGAGTTTTAATAATGAGCGTTTAACACACAGCTCTGACTCCTGTATTGCTTGTTTTTCCTTTCCCTTTTTTTCCTCCCCTCAGACGGTTTCCGCGTGGTGTTTCTGCGTAAGAGTCCGCTGGTGTTGGTGTGCGTGTCTCGCTCGGGTCAGTCGGACGGCGAGCTGTGGCGCGAGCTCCACTACGTCTACTATCAGATCCTGAGCCTGCTCACCCTGCCTCAGCTGCAGCGCGTCTTCCAGCACCGTCAGAGCTACGACCTGCGCCGCCTGCTGGCCGGGTCGGAGCGCGTGACCGCGGGGCTGCTGCGGCTGCTGGAGACGGACGCGGGGCTGATGCTGAACGCCACCATGAGCCTGCCGCTCTGCAGCACCACGCGCAACATCGTCTGCACCAGCCTGCAGGCGGCCAGCTCCAAGAACCTGGTCTTCTCCGTGCTGCTGGCCGGGAACCGACTCGTCGCTCTGATCAGGAAGAAGGAGCAGCACCTCCACCACACCGACCTCCACCTGCTGTCCAACCTCGCCGCCTCGTCCTCGTCCTTCAGGCAGGGCGAAGGCTGGACGCCCGTCTGCCTGCCCAAGTTCAACGCCACCGGCTTTTTCCACGCGCACATCTCGTACCCGGAGCCGGCGTCCGATCTCTGTCTGATCTTGGTCTCCACGGACCGAGAGGACTTCTTTAACCTGTCGGACTGCAAGCAGCGCTTTCTGGAGCGGCTGAAGAAGCGTAACGCCTACCAGCCCCTGTTGGAGGCGCTGCGCTCGCCTACCTACCCCGTCTCGCAGGTGGGCATCCCCGAGCTCTGGCACTTCGTCTACAAGTCCAAAAGCTCCGGGCTTTACACCAGGTGAGAAATCATACACCTCAGATTTATATATATAAAAAATAAATAAATAACATTTTTAAAATGTATTTCTTAAAAACAATCTTGCACCACAGCGTTCTTTATTCTTTCAGATAACATCCAGATTGTAATTTGGTTGTCATCATTGTTTATATTTATAATAATGTTTTGTCATTTGTGTTACAGAGAAGTAAAAACAGATACAAATATACAAACAAACTAATAATGATATTAATAATAATAATTTACAGTATGTGTGAGTTTTATTGAAATCTTGAGGTATTAAATAAAAGATTTAAACACGACTCTCGTAAAGCAAATCTGCCTTTATAAATAATTTAACTAAAACTCAATTAGATAGTGATTGTTTTTTTGTTTTTTTGTTTTTAGTTTAGTTTTAGCTTTTTGTATGGTTGTTTATTATTAGTAGATTAAATAATCAGACAAAGATCATGTCTTTACCTAAATACTGTAAAGGGTCGTTATACGAGGGGTCTTCGAGTCAAACCGGGACTTGATGAGTGATTGATATTTACAGGAGTCTCTTCACGCTCAGTACGATCGATGATGTGACTCTTAATTTGATCTGAGAGAATTTAGTGAAACACTGGCATGAGTGCATTAGTGTATCAGGACATTATATAGAGAAATAACGGGAGTTTTTACTCTCAGACTAAAAACACTGATACTAATCAGTGTTCTGTTATTCTGTACAATCAAAAGTCCCGCTTTGACTTGAACACCCTTTATATATTTAGACGGTGCCGAGCGATTTATTCTTATAACTGTTATGTTTCCGACGTCTGGCGTGAGAATTACACCTTATAAATAAACTCCACTGCACCTCTGCTGGGCAGGAACGTCACGCTGGGTATCAGCAGGGGGGCAGGTTTTACGCCCACTCGCACTAACTCGCACGTTTACCTCACACTCGCTTTTAAATACTGCTTTAATACGCCGCTGATCGTGTGTGTGTCTGAAATCAGCCTCGTCAGTAAAACAGACTGTGACTGTCGATGTGGTGTGTTGTTGATTTTGTGTGTGTGTGTGTGTGTGTGTTGTTGTTGCTGTTAGCCCGGAGTTTCCTGTCCCGTATCACACCGCGGCGGAGCAGGAGAGGGTGATGGAGCTGTACCGGTACCTCCACAGCCGCCTGCACCACCCGACACGACCCCTGCGCTCCATCTACCGCTGCACCAACACCGAGAACCTGTTCGCCTGGGTGAGAAAACACACACACACACGCACGCACACACACACAAGATCTGATTAAAGCAGGTCAGGCATTAAAATGTTTCCTTTATATCCTGATAAAAAGTTGTGTGTAAAAGTCTTAGATTTTTAGAATGAGATATAAGCAAGTAGGTGAAAAACGGGAAAGAAGCATTATCCAAAAATAACAAATAACAAATCTAATTCTCGATACCTTTCACAGATTTTTTTATCTATTTTAAATATATACATAAAAGATAAACGGCAATCAGAATGGGATCAACATCTAAATAACAAACTACATGAAATAAACCCTGATGTCGGAACCAAACATATATTTCCTTTTAATAATCGTTTGGATTAATAATCTTTATACAAGATGCAGAATAGAAACAGATTTCGACTATCAAGAGAAAATTCATCTGACTTTCACCATGAATACAGTCGTACAAGCTGGTGTGGCATTAAATAAAAAAAGGAAGAAAGAATGAGCGATAATGAATTGAACGAGGGCCGTTTCAGACTCTCAGTACGATGCTCACACCACCACGCTTCAAATTAACCCAATGTTGGGAACTTTCTATAATCATCTTCTTCTTCTTCTTCTTCTTTCTGTAACCTGTCCTCCTCTTCAGTCCACCAGTGGTTTCGAGCTCTACCTTTGCTTCAGCCCTCTGGCTACAAAAGCCCTGGCCGTGTCAGCCGTGACTAAACTGCTGAAGTGGATCAGGAGGGAGGAGGACCGTCTCTTTATCCTCAACTCGCTCACGTACTGATGCGGAAGGACTGTAGGGGGCGCGCCAGCCTCCTGGGAGGTGGAGGAAAGTGAGCCAGCCGTATGTGACTCGGATATTTATCACTAAAACCTCAACAACAGAATATCGTCCACGCAGAACCTAAAAAATTTTTACAAAACGACAACATGCCATTAAAGCGGCGGTGTGTAATACTTACTGCTTTTACGCTTCTCATAACGAAACCTATTTTTTGCCTGAAACTACACGTTTGTGTTCTCGGTTGCCAGGTATATACTTTTAAAAACCAAGGTGTTTTTTGTTATTTTATTTTATTTTTTTTGTTTTTGTTTTTGTTTATGAGCAGAGCCATAGAAGAAACATCTGGATTCCATAGAGACCCGTTCAGCTTCTGGTTCTTGGTCGTGGTGGTGGTTCTCGCTGTAAATAAACAGGATAATCATTTTCCAACGCGGAAGCTTTCCACCTGATAGTTAAACGGTTATTCACTTTATTCCACTAAAAAGTCATGTAAGACTTTTGATGTAAGATGTATGATCCATTTTTTTGTTTGTTTGTTTGTTTGTTTGTTTTTTTTAACGTTGAAAGCTTAATGTAATTCCATGATGACAGTTTGTTTTAAAGTGGAACGCTTTCTGAATGGGTTCTCAGTGAAAAAATAATAATAATAATGTTGCCAGCGTTCTCCATCTCTTTTGGAGATGCTTTGCATGTTCTAACTGTGTGTGTGTGTGTGTGTGTGTGTGTGTGTGTGAGCAAAGCCAGGACGTTACGCCTTCAGAGTGACGTTAATGCTTTGGATTTGGAAGCACAAAAAAAAAACATGAGGAGAGAACGCAGATCAGTCAGGATGTGATTAATGAAAATATTCCATATGGGGTAAAAAAAAAAGGTGCTAATGATCTGCTTTACACCTGATCCGGTTCACTGGCGATGTGCTGATGGGGTTTAGGATTTAAATAGACTTTTCCCCCTCCCCCTTTCCTAAGCTCCACCTGTAAAATGTTATCTAGTCTAATTTTGGACGTCTGCTTGTGACTGTAAATACCTGCTTTTAGTTTAAAAATTCATTACAGAGCTTCAGTTTAGTTTAGCAGAAATCTAATCTCAACCTTTAGTCCTGAACGACTGACTGTATTTAAAGAAATGAGTATAAATCTTTATTTTTTTTTCCCTTTCACTTTGACACATAATGACTAATCTCAATAACGCTTATTCTTTTAAAGAAAAAAAAAAAAGACCCATCACTGTTCTGACCTACATTGACGTGTCAAAACAAATGTTTTGTAGCAGCTGAGACACGATGACGTCACGTCTCAGAAACATCGTCACATTTCCACTCAATTCAGTAACTCCATGTAAAAGACACCAAAAAAAACAAACAACGCACCTCTATGCTGTGGTTGTAAAATGTAAGAATAAAAAAGTAGAAGTAAGTGTCTGAAACCATCAGACGAACCTCAATGATCAAATATTTTTACTTGAAATGACTTTCATTCGATGCAATAACGCACTTAAGTTTGCTCAAAGGCATTGATGAGGAAAAATGCTGCTTTAATACTAATCTCTACTCATAACGTGATTACTGTAAGTCTGTGTTAACGTTTATGTCGCTCGTGTTAAAGCTGCAGGGTGTAAAGTTCTCTAGACCTTTAATAAGCATAAAAAGTAAAACTGACGACATTTGCGATGTTGATCTGCGAAATTTCTTTGCTTCAGGGTTGGATTTGCGTTTTTTTTCCCTTCTTTTTATGGAAAAGGAAGGAGAAAAGGACTGGAAGTTAATTAACTTTTTACTTTTAACGAGGGGATCTCGCTCTTAAAAAGAAAAATGATCATGTACCGCACCTTTAATTAAACGTTCCCTGACAAACTTGTAATATTCAGATTCTTCCTAAAATAAGGTGTAACGTCAAGTGAAAACACTGACGAGCGCTAAGCTGAACTTTAGCACCACCATGTTCCACTATGAGGTGTTCCACTGTGTATGTTTGCGTTTTTTTTTTTTTCTCCTCTTGTTTATGTATCTCACTCATTTCAGGAGTTCTGATCCTAGCGCATGTTTGAAGTGTAAGTACCTCACGTACCACTATGTCGTTATAAAATGACAATTCGAACCAGCACGACCTGAATATAACGTGATCATTTAAAGGTTTTAAATGACGCGATTAAAGAATTGCGACGTCCTTAAACAAGTCATTCCTGTTTTTTTTATTTTGTTTTTTTTTTTGTCTTTTTTTCCTTTCTATTTAAACGAAACTGTGAGTACGAGCCTACGAAGATGAAATTAGATTAAACGTCATGTACGCAATAAATGTTTGATAACTGTTTGCGACAAATCTATGCACTGTTCTGATGCAAATAATAGTAATTATTGTTATTATTATAGTTATAATATAATATTCTTGCATCTGTCTGTTGCTGCTGATGAAATTCCTGTAAAATGTACAAATCTGTCAGTGTTTTATCCGTAATCAAGCTTTCGTACGTTGCGTCCTCGCTCATCCGTGAACACTAAAGCATCCTCACATCGCCACCATCTGCCAGATACAAGTATTGCGATTCTCCAAGCATTCGATACATTATGCGCACTCAGGTAGCCGTCAATTCCTTGCATTTCCTGTTCACGCAGGAAGTGCCGTCCGATCTCATCAGGCTCTGATGCGCTGCTCTGCCAGCTGACCGTATTAGACGAGTCCTGATTTTGATCTTGATCACCTCCTAGATAGTGTAAACTGGCAGCGTAGACTTGAGAGACTTCTCAACATGTGTTTGGTGTTTTTTCTTATTTCCTGTTCACCTTTTTTTTTTTTTTTACTACGATGTGTGAAACATTCCTTTGAAACAGGGTTCAGGATATTTCCTCATGCACGAGGAAGCTGATTATTGTCATGTAGCGATGCAATACGATGCTTTAAATACATTTCTCCGCTTGGGGGAACTTGTGTGAGTTTATTATCGATTATGTCTTATTCGCACAAATGATTGAGTATAATGTTGTAATGTATGTAAATTAACACAATCAATAAAGTCCTATTTAAATACAGATTTGTGGTATTAATCACTGTTGTTTAATCTTAATTGGTTAAATAATGAATCTTTCTTGTGGCTGGAGAGAAAGCGGACGCATAGGTAATCACACCGCTCTAATGTAATCCCCTGCTACACACGTGCACTCTCACCAGTGCTTGTATTCCATCAAGGTAGAAAGTTTTCCTGAATCTATAATCACACCGAGGTCTCTTACTGTCGCACTAGATAGAACAGAAAGACCATCTAAAGTTACAGTGTGATCTAAGTTTGATGTCTCTTGGACTGTGGGAGGAAACCAGAGTACCTGGAGGAAACCCAGCAAGCACAGGGAGAACATGCAAACTCCATGCACACACACCAGGTGGGAATTGAACCTTCGACCCTCAAGGTAAAAGTCGACAGTGAGCCACCGTACTGCATGTTCGTGTTATTAACATTTTAATAACACTAAAAAAAATTAGGTTTTGTATTAAACAAAAAGCCAGTTACTGTGCACACAGTGATTCTTCCTTACTTCATTTGTTATTCTATTTTTCCTTTTCTTTTTTTCCTTCTTTTTTTAACAAAGAAAAAAAAGCATATTGCTCTGCACAAGATTGCATTGTTGGATTGAGACTATTACTATATTGATTTGTTTGTTTATCTGATTGTTCATTTAAGCACAACAAAGTATTTCACTGCATATGCTCTTTCTTTCTCACATTTATTTAGGAAAGGAACGTAAGTGCTGCAGTTCTCATTAGACTGCAGAAACAGAGTGGGTTTCCAAATTGCCTGTTGTGTGTGTGAATGTTAACTGGAGGTACTACACTTCTACAAAATGTATAGATAGATAGATAGATAGATAGATATCTATATCTCCAACCGTTTAGGAACCTCTGTAGTCCAACGAGGAACAGTGGAGGCCAATGCTGATCATTTTATTTATTCTCATTTTGTAGAAGTGTAGTAGTACCTCCAGTTAACATTCACACACAACAGGCAGTTGGGGAACTCCAATTATCCGAATCTGCATGTCTTTGGACCGTAGGAGGAAACTGGAGTACCCGGAGGAAACCCATGGGGAAAACATGCATACTCCATGCAAACAGACCCAAAGTGGGAATCGAACCCAGGACCTAGAGATATAAGGTGACAGGGCTAACCACTACGCCACCATGCTGATATCTATCTATCTATCTATCTATCTATCTCATAGGATCTCTCTCTCTCTCTCATATATATATATATATATATATATATATATATATATATACAGTTGTGTGAAAAACTATTTGCCCCCTTCCTGATTTCTTATTCTTTTGCATGTTTGTCACACTTAAATGTTTCTGCTCATCAAAAACCGTTAACTATTAGTCAAAGATAACATAATTGAACACAAAATGCAGTTTTTAAATTAAGGTTTATGTTATTAAGGGAGAAAAAAAACTCAAAATCTACATGGTCCTGTGTGAAAAAGTGATTGCCCCCCTTGTTAAAAAATAACTTAACTGTGGTTTATCACACCGGAGTTCAATTTCTGTAGTCACCCCCAGGCCTGATTACTGCCACACCTGTTTCAATCAAGAAATCACTTAAATAGGAGCTACCTGACACAGAGAAGTAGACCAAAAGCACCTCAAAAGCTAGACATCATGCCAAGATCCAAAGAAATTCAGGAACAAATGAGAACAAAAGTAATTGAGATCTATCAGTCTGGTAAAGGTTATAAAGCCATTTCTAAAGCTTTGGGACTCCAGCGAACCACAGTGAGAGCCATTATCCACAAATGACAAAAACATGGAACAGTGGTCAACCGTCCCAGGAGTGGCCGGCCGACCAAAATTACCCCAAGAGCGCAGAGACAACTCATCCGAGAGGCCACAAAAGACCCCAGGACAACATCTAAAGAACTGCAGGCCTCACTTGCCTCAATTAAGGTCAGTGTTCACGACTCCACCATAAGAAAGAGACTGGGCAAAAACGACCTGCATGGCAGATTTCCAGGGCGCAAACCACTTTTAAGCAAAAAGAACATTAAGGCTCGTCTCAATTTTGCTAAAAAACATCTCAATGATTGCCAAGACTTTTGGGAAAATACCTTGTGGTCCGACGAGACAAAAGTTTAACTTTTTGGAAGGTGCGTGTCCCGTTACATCTGGCGTAAAAGTAACACAGCATTTCAGAAAAAGAACATCATACCAACAGTAAAATATGGTGGTAGTAGTGTGATGGTCTGGGGTTGTTTTGCTGCTTCAGGACCTGGAAGGCTTGCTGTGATAGATGGAACCATGAATTCTACTGTCTACCAAAAAATCCTGAAGGAGAATGTCCGGCCATCTGTTCGTCAACTCAAGCTGAAGCGATCTTGGGTGCTGCAGCAGGACAATGACCCAAAACACACCAGCAAATCCACCTCTGAATGGCTGAAGAAAAACAAAATGAAGACTTTGGAGTGGCCTAGTCAAAGTCCTGACCTGAATCCTATTGAGATGTTGTGGCATGACCTTAAAAAGGCGGTTCATGCTAGAAAACCCTCAAATAAAGCTGAATTACAACAATTCTGCAAAGATGAGTGGGCCAAAATTCCTCCAGAGCGCTGTAAAAGACTCGTTGCAAGTTATCACAAACGCTTGATTGCATTTATTGCTGCTAAGTGTGGCCCAAACAGTTATTAGGTTCAGGGGGCAATTACTTTTTCACACAGGGCCATGTAGGTTTGGATTTTTTTTCTCCCTAAATAATAAAACTCCTCATTTAAAAACTGCATTTTTTGTTTACTTGTGTTATCATTGACTAATAGTTAAATGTGTTTGATGATCAGAAACATTTTGTGTGACAAACATGCAAAAGAATAAGAAATCAGGAAGGGGGCAAATAGTTTTTCACACCACTGTATATATATATATATATATATATATATATATATATATAATCTGTCCATCTATTTGTGTTTAGAGTTGTTTGTTATTTATCATGTGATAACCTACTACTCTAATGCACGTGTATTCCTCTAGTTTAACTGAGTCACGTGACTGTTAAAAAAAAAAAAAAAAATATATATATTTTCAAACATTACTTTACTTCCCACGCGAGCCCTGAAGCGCGAGGCGGCGCCCTGAGCACGCAGTAAGCGTGTGCTCCTCGCACGCACGCTGGAGCGCGCGCTCCCTCCTGTCGCGCTCTCGTGCCGCCTGCGCTCAGAGCCGTTAGAGCTGACTGAGGGGAGTTAGCCTTAAGCTAACCAGATATTCTATAGAGCTTATACGTAAACGCGGAAGGAAAACAAAACGGAGGATTAAAGATAAGTGGAGGAAAAGTTGACCGAGCTGGGCGTTCCGTCTGGAGGGGAATTTTATATTTATTGTTTAAAAAAAAAAAAAAATGCAGTGAATGAAAATAAAGTTTTGTCTCCCCGTTCAGGACTGTTCACCTCAAACAGGTAAGTACAGACTCAGAGCTGAAGCTGTTCATTAAACATGGAATTGTGTTTAAAAAAACAAACAATAAACCATCATTATATTGCTCTATCTGGATGTTAAAACCTTCCAAAAACTTGAGCCATGTTTCAAAACCTTACTTCTCTAGAGGTCTGTCTAAAACCGTTGGTTTAATGAATTAATTAAGCCTTCATTATGTCTTTATAACCTGTTATAAGTGTTACTGTTAAAATGCCGTCATAAAAAGCTTGTTTTTGGGTTTGGGCAGCTTACATCCAGGAGGAGGAAAATATCCAGCTGCTTGAAATTCCTTTAACTTTCCTAAAGAAAGAGAGGAATGACCTCCCCCTGTGCAGAGCTGTCCATAAAACCCTGATTTATTAAAACTACATTACTTTCCAACTCGTGTTATTCCTACTCTAATTTTTTTTGTTCAGATAATGGTAGCCTTAAAATAATCAGTTTCTGATAAGGTAATAAGCAAAATCAGATCAGCCCTTCACATGCAGGTTTGACCCAAACCATGTTTTTCAAAGTCTCAGAATTTCTCAGACCTGCGTCAGACCACCTTTTCTGGTCATCTGTATCAGGTGTGTAATCATCTCTTATTTACACCCCCTCCCCAATAATTAATATTCACATCATGCACACGCCCTCCGTGAACTCTTTAAACCAGAGTGACCCGAAGATAAAATCATTTGCAGCGATTATGGAACAAAATTTGGTCATTTCAGTCTGACGTGTGTGAATCCTGGGCCTGGTTTATCATTGAGCTCATCAGCAACTTCCATTTAATGAGATCGTTTGTCTAGTTATTTGGTATGAGCATCGATAAATACGTCTGAATACAAAATGGTATGTTTAATAGTTAAACATGGCAGTTTAAATTACAGTCGCACTGTGTACGAAAAATTTAAATGTGAATAAAATGTTTTTTTTTTTTTTTTTATCAAATTGTGCAGCCATGATGATGATAATAATTTAAACATGCTTCTGTCTGTCTGTCTATCTTACATGTACCTAATTACCTCTCCATCCACCTATTTATACATCTATCTAGATATCCATCCATTCACCCAATCATCCATCTATCTATCTGTCTAGATAACCATCCATCTATATATGTACCATCAGTGTATGTCTGCCTGCCTATATATCTGTCTGTCTGTACAGATCCTTCTCAAAAAATTAGCATATTGTGATAAAGTTCATTATTTTCTGTAATGTACTGATAAACATTAGACTTTCATATATTTTAGATTCATTACACACAACTGAAGTAGTTCAAGCCTTTTATTGTTTTAATATTGATGATTGTGGCATACAGCTCATGAAAACCCAAAATCTCAAAAAATTAGCATATTTCATCCGACCAATAAAAGAAAAGTGTTTTTAATACTAAAAAAGTCAACCTTCCAATAATTATGTTCAGTTCTGCACTCAATACTTGGTCGGGAATCCTTTTGCAGATTCTTGTGTCTTGTGTCTCTCAACTTTCTCTTCACAATATCCCACAGATTCTCTATGGGGTTCAGGTCAGGAGAGTTGGCAGGCCAATTGAGCACAGTAATACCATGGTCAGTAAACCATTTACCAGTGGTTTTGGCACTGTGAGCAGGTGCCAGGTCGTGCTGAAAAATGAAATCTTCATCTCCATAAAGCTTTTCAGCAGATGGAAGCATGAAGTGCTCCAAAATCTCCTGATAGCTAGCTGCATTGACCCTGCCCTTGATAAAACACAGTGGACCAACACCAGCAGCTGACATGGCACCCCAGACCATCACTGACTGTGGGTACTTGACACTGGACTTCAGGCATTTTGGCATTTCCCTCTCCCCAGTCTTCCTCCAGACTCTGGCACCTTGATTTCCGAATGACATGCAAAATTTGCAACCTGTAGCCCATTTCCTGCACACGCCTGTACACGGTGGCTCTGGATGTTTCTACTCCAGACTCAGTCCACTGCTTCCGCAGGTCCCCCAAGGTCTGGAATCGGTCCTTCTCCACAATCTTCCTCAGGGCCCGGTCACCTCTTCTCGTTGTGCAGCGTTTTCTGCCACACTTTTTCCTTCCCACAGACTTCCCACTGAGGTGCCTTGATACAGCACTCTGGGAACAGCCTATTCGTTCAGAAATGTCTTTCTGTGTCTTACCCTCTCGCTTGAGGGTGTCAATGATGGCCTTCTGGACAGCAGTCAGGTCGGCAGTCTTACCCATGATTGCGGTTTTGAGTAATAAACCAGGCTGGGAGTTTTTTAATTAATTAGTTAATAATTAATTAGAGTTAATTAATTGATTCAAATGATTAGGTTAATAGCTCGTTTAGAGGACCTTTTCATGATATGCTAATTTTTTTGAGATGGGGATTTTGGGTTTTCATGAGCTGTATGCCACAATCATCAATATTAAAACAATAAAAGGCTTGAACTACTTCAGTTGTGTGTAATGAATCTAAAATATATGAAAGTCTAATGTTTATCAGTACATTACAGAAAATAATGAACTTTATCACAATATGCTAATTTTTTGAGAAGGACCTGTATATCCATCCACTCACCTATACATCTGTCTGTATATCTATCTGTGTAGTTATCTACCCGTCCGTTCGTCTGTCTGTACATACAGTGGTGTGAAAAACTATTTGCCCCTTCCTGATTTCTTATTCTTTTGCATGTTTGTCACACTTAAATGTTTCTGCTCATCAAAAACCGTTAACTATTAGTCAAAGATAACATAATTGAACACAATGAAGGTTAAATGAAGGTTTACGTTATTAAGGGAGAAAAAAAACTCCAAATCTACATGGCCCTGTGTGAAAAAGTGATTGCCCCCCTTGTTAAAAAATAACTTAACTGTGGTTTATCACACCCGAGTTCAATTTCTGTAGTCACCCCCAGGCCTGATTATTGCCACACCTGTTTCAATCAAGAAATCACTTAAATAGGAGCTACCTGACACAGAGAAGTAGACCAAAAGCACCTCAAAAGCTAGACATCATGCCAAGATCCAAAGAAATTCAAGAACAAATGAGAACAAAAGTAATTGAGATCTATCAGTCTGGTAAAGGTTATAAAGCCGTTTCTAAAGTTTTGGGACTCCAGCGAACCACAGTGAGAGCCATTATCCACAAATGGCAAAAACATGGAACAGTGGTGAACCTTCCCAGGAGTGGCCGGCCGACCAAAATTACCCCAAGAGCGCAGAGACAACTCATCCGAGAGGCCACAAAAGACCCCAGGACAACATCTAAAGAACTGCAGGCCTCACTTGCCTCATTTAAGGTCAGTGTTCACGACTCCACCATAAGAAAGAGACTGGGCAAAAACGGCCTGCATGGCAGATTTCCAAACCGCAAACCACTTTTAAGCAAAAAGAACATTAAGGCTCGTCTCAATTTTGCTAAAAAACATCTCAATGATTGCCAAGACTTTTGGGAAAATACCTTGTGGACCGACGAGACAAAAGTTTAACTTTTTGGAAGGTGCGTGTCCTGTTACATCTGGCGTAAAAGTAACAGCATTTCAGAAAAAGAACATCATACCAACAGTAAAATATGGTGGTGGTAGTGTGATGGTCTGGGTTGTTTTGCTGCTTCAGGACCTGGAAGGCTTGCTGTGATAGATGGAACCATGAATTCTACTGTCTACCAAAAAATCCTGAAGGAGAATGTCTGGCCATCTGTTCGTCAACTCAAGCTGAAGCGATCTTGGGTGCTGCAGCAGGACAATGACCCAAAATACACCAGCAAATCCACCTCTGAATGGCTGAAGAAAAACAAAATGAAGACTTTGGAGTGGCCTAGTCAAAGTCCTGACCTGAATCCTATTGAGATGTTGTGGCATGACGTTAAAAAGGCGGTTCATGCTAGAAAACCCTCAAATGAAGCTGAATTACAACAATTCTGCAAAGATGAGTGGGCCAAAATTCCTCTAGAGCGCTGTAAAAGACTCGTTGCAAGTTATCGCAAATGCTTGATTGCAGTTATTGCTGCTAAGGGTGGCCCAACCAGTTATTAGGTTCAGGGGGCAATTACTTTTTCACACAGGGCCATGTAGGTTTGGATTTTTTTTTCTCCCTAAATAATAAAATCCCTCATTTAAAAACTGCATTTTGTGTTTACTTGTGTTATCTTTGACTAATAGTTAAATGTGTTTGATGATCATAAACATTTTGTGTGACAAACATGCAAAAGAATAAGAAATCAGGAGGGGGGCAAATAGTTTTTCACACCACTGTATATCTAACTACCTATCTGTCCATTTACTTATTAATCTAGATATCCATCCATCTATCTATGTACAGTATTCATCAATGTATGTGACTGCCTGCCAATGTATCTCTCTCTGTATATCCATACATCCACTCTCTATCTATCTATCTATCTATCTATCTATCTATAATTTGTTGGTCAGAATTAGATGAAAAGGGAAACTGGACACACACACAATTTGAAATTTGTTAGCCACATGCAAACTGTATTGTCAGTGTTTCAGATTTAATACACTCTTTTTTTTTAATTATTAATCTTAAGCTAAAGCCTCTACATAGTATAACTCATTTGAAGGTAATACGTTTTGTTATGGTTATTCCCAATGCTGAGAGCAGACATTTTGATTTGATCGCTCCTTAAACGAGGGAAAAGAAAAACCCAAGTGGACTTCTGTTGTGGTGGCAAACAAGGGTTCATCAAGTTGCAAGAGCAGCACCATCCATCACCAGGAGCACATAGTGTTTAATTAAATATTTCATATGTAAAAGAACCATTCTTTACACTATTTGCTTTAGATCTTGATGTTACTGTTTTTAAACCACTTATGTACTCCATCATGTACTGCCCAGCTTATGGCTTAAATACACAAATCAAAAATAACAAATGTCAGAAATTGAAATTCCTTCATATATTAAAGAAATTTAAGGGTTCTCCAGATGAGTGGTTCCTTTATCCTTATCAGGACGTGTCTAAACAAGCTGTCAGTCAGAACCAGCCAGCGCTTTACGAATCCAAAGCACTGATCCTCTCAGCCTGCGGAGGATAAGACAGGCACACATTAACCGCTCTAGGTGGGGCTATCATTTATTTAGGTTACTATTTGCCCTTCTACTATAAAGCTTATGAAACATCCACAGTCTCTGAAGATCAGGGTGACAGACACACAAAGCGGTTTATGTGCAATGTTTAACATCTTTGGACTGAGGAGTGAAGCAAACAGGACAGACTTATTCTTAATTTTTATGAATCATCAGAAACACATCTTAAATGTTTAGATCGATTAACGTCAACCAAAGCCTGTTCAAAAACCGCCACCGGTACGTAATCTTGTGTTTCACCAGCAGTTAAAACCTGAGTGTAATATTTATCTATTTTTTATTCTCACCAGTTTTGAGAATGTACATACAGCTAAATGTGTCCTTTTGTGTGTTTAATGCAGTGCTGAAAATTCTCCAGCACGGTTTTAACCAGTCATTAGTTCTCGTTACTTTAACAGACGGGCATTGCACGAGCATCAGGCCGTGCTGGTGTTTTCACGCTGGAAGCACGTAGCATCTGTGACAGGAATGTAAAGTAGAGGGGCCTGCCGGTCACACTGTGATCAACTCTGTTAATAAACGACAGCATCCTATTTCAGCAGTGGAGGACGGACCACAAAATGCTGTCTGTTCTGTTAAAAAAAAATCTAAATTGCCTTTAGGTTTCATCGTAGTATTGTTTAAACATGTTTCTTACACAAAGTCTTACTCATATGCTGGACACGCCTTTCCACAGCGTTGATCAAAATGTAAATACACTTTTGTGCATTTGTGATGAGTCATCTATGTGTATGGGTTTGGATTTATTATTATTTTTTGGTCATATGAGAGCACATCACGGATCTGATTCATCTCTTGTTTATAGATACAGATTCTTTAAAAAAAGACAGATAAATGATCAGAGTGATGAATTTACGCTAAAACCAGATTTCTGTTTAATTCTCAGATCCCATGCCAGTCTGCAGAATGTCTCCGTTCGAAAGCTGGAGGTAACCAAAGGATATCTGCGTTCCCTTATTCGATATGGTCCACTGGACCACTGTTCTGGTGCCATGTATCTGGATCCAGGCCTATGCGACGTGGGTGGCGTCGCACACCTGCCCCTCTGCGTCCATCGTTTCCGACAACTTCTCTGTGCCGTACCCCATGCCCACCTTTCACACCTTAAACCCTATACAGAACATCGCCGTCAACCCTGTCTACCACGAGGTCTACGTGGGCTCGCGTAACCACATCGAGGCGGTGAACGGCACCCTGGGAAAACTCTGGGAGCTGTGCACTGGACCCGTGGGCAGCAAGGAGTGCCGGCTGTGTGGACTGTGCGACATCGAGAGCGATCCATTCGAAGAGGATACGGACAACGAGGTGCTGCTGCTCGACACCTTTCTCATGTACCTGTACACGTGCGGCAGCTCTCAGTACGGAGTTTGTTACTTCCACCAGCTGAATGAAAACGGACGGGCGCCGGCTCCCTCTAAGTGTCTTTTCCGCAAAGAAACCAATTCTGCCGCTTTCTGCCCGGACTGCATCGCTAGCCCGCTGGGCACCAAGGTCAGCATGGTGGAGGAGGGACAGACTGCGTATTTTTACGTCGCGGCAACAGTTAATGACAGCGTGACTCAGCGGTATGGCAGGAAGTCCGTCTCTGTGCGGCGTCCCTTGGCTACTGAGAATGGCTTCCACACGGACGTGCAGGGCCTGACGGTGCTGCCCGACTTGAGGCGGGTTTACCCCATCGAATACGTTTACAGCTTCTATACCAATGACTTTGTCTACTTCTTGTCGGTGCAGAGGGAAAAGGCGGAGCTGCAGGGCACGTCTCCGTATCAGACCCGTCTTGGACGTCTGCCGCGCAACGAATGGGAAATGCGCCGCTACAGAGAAGTTGTCCTCGAGTGCCGCTTCGAGCCCAAGCGCAGACGCAGGACCGCGGGCGGTGCCGGCGCCAGCGAGGCCTTCAAGGACATTGTGTACAACGTCGTCCAGGCGGCGCACTTTGGCAGGGCCGGCCGCGAGCTTGCCGATGAGCTCGGCGCTGAGGAAAACGACGACATCCTGTACGGGGTTTTCGCCGTCACAGAGGACACGGGCATTACCGAGCATGACTCGGCTCTCTGCGCATTCCCCATGGACTGGGTGAACAAGTTCATCGATGATGGAGCGGAGGACTGCTGCAAATCCGGACCCGAGCAGCTCTCCCGTGGACTGTGCCACTTCCAGACCTGTGAAAGCTGCCCACATGAGGTCAGTGCTTCAAACAGGTTCTCACGAAAACGTCTTGAAGGAGTTCTATTGTGCCATTTTAAACGTTACTAATATTGCTTAATGAGTCTCTTAAAACAGGTTTAAATGTATGCAAGGTCAAAAAACACTGTAGTTTTCTCCAAAAATAGATTAAATTTTTCCCTATTTCTAAATGAAGTTCGTAAACGACTCATGTAAAGCAGTTCGAAGATTCAGTCTGTCTAACCCCCTCCATTCCTTAACCCCTTACTGTTGTGATTGGTCAGCGGTCCTTTATGATTGGTCTACCGCTACAGCATGTGTCGGAAAACGAAATGCCCATTACCATAACTGAACGATGGCTCTGGAGACCTGTCAATACATAGAAAAGATGGCGTCGGTTTTACCGTGTAACGACCAGCTAATTTTATATTAACTGTGGCTACAAAAATCGAGAGGTCTTTTATCTGTGTGTCGGTGTTGCGTTAAAAGGCCGGTGAGCAAACGGGACAAACACAAACAAGTAGATAAAGCAAACATGTATTATACAAAACTAAAAGTAAACGATAAAGGTTCACTACAACCAAACAAAGATATAAACAATATTTACAAACTATATATAATAAACGGTATGTGAACGTGAGTGAGTGGAAAATGTCCGAAGTCCGTGTTTATTGTATGTGTGTTATCCGAGTATACCGAGTATGGTTCGGTCTCACCGGGGTTAATGAAGTCCGGGAGGCAGATGACGGAGGGTGAGAAGTCCGGGGAATATGTCCAGTCAAAGATAATCTGGTTAAAAAATATTCGAAAGAACATCATCCACAGCAATCTCTCCTTCTCTCATCCAAACAAATAACGCCAGCGCTGGTCCACCATTACTACTCATGCATTTACCCCTCGGGTCATGGGGCATGCGCACTTTGCGAATGTATGATGCGCGAAGTGTGCATGCTCCGTGCCCTTACACTTCGCGTGTATGTGTGATGCGCAAAGTGCGTCACTTCCTTGCACTTCGGCATTTTTCCCCTCGGGGCTTGCCGTAGCTAGGCATGCGCACTTCGCGAGTGTTAAGTTCAGTTTTGGTGAATGGTGGAGAATAAACCGTTTAAAAACATTTTGTGTGCTCTTGTTTTTTTATATATTTTTTTATATTACAAAGTGTTTAAGCGAACCCGGCATGAATGCTCGGTCACATTAATAAGAGTGCGGTAACGTTAATTGTAAGATGGCGGGCAAGTTGTTCGTGACGTAGAACGTGGGCGGACATTATGCAAATATGTTACGGAGTGACGTGGATCCGTAACAGAGAAAAATTTTAATTGCTAACGACTCATTTAGGCGAATGTGAGCCGACTCTTTTTTTTTTTTTTTTTTTTAAGAAACAAAAACTTCATTTATCGTGCACTGTCAGTGTCGCAGATAGTTTATGTTCACATACAGCTACATGACACACTGCATGAAAGATCATATTTGAAAAAGCATAATAGGGGCTGTTTGAGGGAAACCTCAGAAGTTTAATACGATGACTAAATATGGATGTGTTTTTTATTTTCTTTGCAGCCTCTTTCTTTGCTTGGCAGAAAGTCATGTAAAATATGCTAAATATTTCACTGAGGTTCTCAAAAGACAAAAAAGCACTTATTATTAAAACTCTGTGTCCTTAAAGTTTAGTTTTTAAGTCTTTGACAAGGAAAAAAAGGAACTATTTTGTATTTGTACATGATTTTTACATATAATAAAAAAAGTTTGCATGTCTGTACATTTGAAGCTACAGTATATTGCCAAAAGTATTCACACACCCATTCAAATCATTGAATTCAGGCCGTCCATGAATCACTTCCTTGGGTACAGGTGTGTACAATCATGCACCTCAGTGTGCAGACCGCTTCTACAAACATTTGTGATAGAAAGGATGTAAAGCATGCCGCCAATGGACTCTAGATCCTTCTCTGTGTGGCAGTCCGATGGACGAGTCTGGGTTTGGTGGTGGCCAGGAGAACGGTACTTGTCTGAGTGCATTGTGCCATGTGTAAAGTTTGGTGGAGGGGAGATAATAATAATTATGTGGGGTTGTAGCTCCAGTGAAAGGAACTCTTAATGCTTTAGCATACCAAGACATTTTGGAGAACTTCATGCACCCAACTTTATGGGTAACAGTTTGGGCACGGCCCCTTCCTCTTCCAACATGACTGCACACGTTGCACAAAGCAAGGTCCATAAAGACAAGGATGATTGAGTTTGGTGTGGAAGAACTTGACCGGCCTGCACAGAGTTCGGACCTCAACCCGATAGAACACCTTTTTGGGATGAATTAGATCGGATACTGCGAGCCAGGCCTTCACGTCCAACATCAGTGCCTGACCTCACAAATGCGCTTCTGGAAGACATGGTCAAAAGTAACCATAAACACACTTGTAAGCCTTGTCGAAAGCCTTCTCAGAAGAGTTGAACCTGTTCTAACTCCAAAGGGCCAACATCATATTAAACCCTATGAATTAAGAATTAGATGTTACTCAATTTCATATGCATGTGAAAGCAGACGAGTGAATACTTTTGGCAATATACTGTATGCAGAATAATAATTTGGGAGAATGTAAGATGAGTAATACACATCAAGATGTTTTGGGGAATTTCTGTCTGTTTGTTTTTGTGCATGTATCATGTAAAAACTACTAAACAAATGTTCACATTCATACACAGTGTATTTGGCCGAGATTGAGCTCCCATATAGTGTCATCGTGATCCAGGAAAATAAGATAATGCTACTTTTAAATTTTAATGAAAAATGCCCTTATAGCACTAAAAAAAAATCAACCTTGAAAAAAATCATTCCACAGACGGCGGTGTACATTTTTTAAAAGGCTGTACATTTTTTAATCCATTAATCGTCACGTCGATCATAAGCAGTAAAGCAGATACGGGAGAACATGCAGAACTTTTTTAAAGCGCAGGCCTGACGTGAGCGGGTGTGTGTTTTTATTTCTTGCGTGTCTCCAGTGGAATGCAGTGGAAGTGATGAGTAATGCCAAAGTCTTAAATGCACGGAACAAGCTTTCCAGAAGCAATGCTGTATCCACTGTTATTACGACATCTAAAGAAAAGCAGGAAGGGATAGTTTGCTTCAGCTGAACATTAATTTGCACAGGCCGAGCTATTCCATCTGCTTTGGGAATTGAGTTTTGGCAACTTTTTGTTGTTCTGTTTTTTTTTTTTTTTTTTTTTTTTGTGACGCCTGAGTTCTGTGACCAAGTAGGATAAAGTGCTGTAAGAGCCAGTTAATTCCTTCTCCATCAGGCCTGTGTGCTTAAAGCAAGGGCACAGCGGACAGATTAAGTTTACTGAATTAAAGTTTATTTGTACAATTTTTTTTTATTTTTTTTTTTAACAATGGCACCTCACAGACATCCAAATATAAACTTAGATCCCTAATGATCAAGTCAGAAACACTTTTCAGAATAAAAAGACCCTACTGGTTGGCACCGGATAACGCGTTTATTATTAATAGCTGTGACGGTGAAATAAGTATTCTGTGACTGTGTACGGAAAAGCTAAACAATACTAAAAGGACGTTCAGTATGAGAACAGATTGTGTCCCTGAAGGTCTGAAGGTTAATAGTAATCTGAAAGTGGGGCTTTATGTTGGAAATGTTAAATTATTATTACCTGTTTTAAAAAGATGATGTGATATAGAGATGTGATAAGTGGTAGAGATCATCTAGTAACGGAATAAATAAAGATGGCATGCATATAAAATGTTGTAAATTGCGTAAAGAACCGTCTAACACATTGTTCAAACCTGGAAGGATGGTGCCGAACCCTCAACTTCATGGGAAAAAAATATCTAAAATTGGGCGTGACGGGCGATCACTTAAATGCTTGGTGAAGATGCATCAGAATTGTCAGTTTTTTTGTAGAAATTTGAGCCATACTTAATAGTGAAAGTAAAAGCATTTCCATACACACAGAAAACAGGCTTCAGTTTGCTAGGGAAAGCAATGGAAAAGGTCATGTGACCTGTTGCGTCCATACCGATAGTCTCCACTGTACAAGCCTCCTCTGGAGGCATTGTTATGATCTCAGGTTTGTTTCAGTTGCTCAAGGTTAGGTGCAGGAACGTTATGTGGAGACGTTATGAAATTTCAGGAAATGGCATTGCAAGAGTTATTTCCTGGGTTTGACTCTTCTTACCTCTCCTCTCCTCTTACACTGTTCTGCTGAATAGTTACAAAGATCTGCTTTATAATTCGAAGATGGAAATCCTAATGTGGCCTGGACAGAATTTCAGTCTGATGCCCCCCTGCATTAAAAGTGAGCCTGTTCATTTTTAGCACATTATTGTTTTTATCGAGTCACACCAGCAGCCTGGATGATTCTGGGAAAATAAGAGATAAACAAAAACAAAATAAATAAATAAATGACATTTCAGCATCCTGACCCTAGCCTGATTTATCTGCAATTTCTACAACATTTTATATAAAATTACAATAAGCCAAATGTATCATTATGAGACCTATTTCTAGACATAGTGTACTGTTTGTTTGATTTTTTTTTTTTTGCCGTTAATTTTAGTTGTTTTATTGACAGATAATTTATGTAATTTTTTAAAGCTTTGCTTTCTAGCAAGAAACAAAAGTTTCTTCCGGTAGAAACAATAAAATGTAACTTAGAAAATATAGGTTTAATCATCTTATATTTGTCTTATTTTAATCTTATAAAACGAGATAGCGAATGAACCAGACAGGAGACATGATACTTTCACTTGCTAAGACCACCCCAAAACCCACAGTACCCAAAGAATCTGCTGCCAACGTCCCGGTATCAGACACCACACATCACCCCCATGAGGTCTTTTGGAGCTGCCCTGGTGGCCCAAGGGGAATCTTTTTAATGTTTCTTAATCAAAGTTAAATCAATGTTAAAATGAGACAACAGAAGAACTCGCATGGTTTTATCAATAGTGCATATTCTTAGTCTTCTATCTTTGTTGTCCCTATTGAGCTCCATCATCTTCTCTCTCTTTTTTTCAATTAGGTCTCTGTATCTCATCACACTCAATCATGTGGAAGGCTAACGAGTTTAAACACGGCTCTGATTTTAATCTGTGTTCTAAATCCCTTCTTTGCTACGGGCCTACCCTGACTTCTTGAAGATTGGAGATTAGATGTGTCTCAACATTTAGGTCATAGAGTGAATCAAATGTATTAGAGGAGACTGTTGTGGAATGCAGAGGCCTGTCTGTGATGGCCAAGTTAACAGGTGTTTGGCAAAAACTCAGCCACATTGGAGTGTGAAGGTTTAGTTAATGTAGAAGAAAAGAAGGAATATTCAGGAATTTGGCTGAGGATAATCATCTCCACTGCAAGAACTAACAGTGAGGTACACTGCTTTTGTTTAAACGTTTCCATGTAGTTAGATTTAGTCTGGTTTAACACAAAGAATCTGTGTCTGCGGTTTCCTGAAAGGCATAAGCCCGTCCACCTCTCAAATCTGGACCGAATTTTGATTTACAACTCTGTGATCAATCGACACAACTGAGACTTGAAGCTTCTCTCCTTCGCAACTGCTGCCGAATCAAACGACGCTCCGCTTCTGCACCAGCTGGCCGATCAGACTCGAGTCAAACTGCGACTACTCCATGCCTTGAGCGGTTGTGTTTACACCCAATACAAACATTTGAGACATTTTTCCATTTTCCAGGATTACAGAAAATAAAAACAAAGGAACAGCATTCTGTAACGCGTTTCCTTCGATGCTTGATGTGAAACAAAATGTGTTGTGTTATTTAATATTCGGAAGCGTGTAAATTAGTTTAACTCGCACCACAATCAACAGAGGTCTCAGAGTGTTACGGTGCTCAGCTTCATCCTGAACTTCTACCAAAGTGCAGCAACATTACAAACAGCTGTGCCAAGGAGGAAGATGAGGAGGTACATGTGAAGTCCAAAACGAAGTGGATTATTTACTCTACCATCCTTCTTTTAAAAAGAAAAAACGAATTTGGAGGAGAAAGTAGAACAGTGGATAGACTAAACACGTTGTCTAAACAAAGTGCAAAACACACAAGAGGAGATGGAATTGTTTAGTGTTTCTTGGTTTTAAGGGAACGATTCTCTGTAGTTTGGTATTTAGATTTTAGATGAAAAAAAATGTCTTTATGCGTGCGTGTGTTTTCCTCAAGCTGTTGATGCCTCTTGCAGGAGGCATCCTGCAAGAGGCATTAGATTTTCGCCTCTTGCCGTCACTGTTTGAGTCGATTAAATGAAAATCAATACGAAGATACTTTTCAGTGCATTTTTTTTTCTACTGCAGTTCTGTTCCAGACGGCTGTTGGCTGCGAGAGCTTTCATGGTCAGTTGCGTGGGTTGTGAAGAGTCAGGCACCTCTGATTTTAGAGTACATCATGTCTCAGAAATTTCCTTTCTGATTCTCATCCTGTGCAAACTGTTTCAGCGATGTGTTTATGTCGCAGGTTTGACCCTTAAGCCTTTGTGTGACGTAACCCAGACTTGCCATGACTTACGTGGGCATGTTTTCCTTGGCTGGGATTTTTTTTTTGTTTGTTCAACACTTTGGATGACATGACTGTAATTTTCCACAGAGGTACACCTGGAGGAATCTGGGTCATATACAGAAAGGTCGCTGTATCAGGAAATGGGAAAGGTGACTGAAAGTTAAAGAAATGCTGCATACACACACTCACTTTATTTATAAGAACTAAATATATATATATATAGTTACAGCTGAGTGTCTAAATTTGTGTTTTTATATTTTTTTGGCAGAAATCTGAAATAAATCGTTGTTGAAATCAAATATACAGCATGACCTGTAAATCTGCATCCACAGGCATTTTTTTTTCTTTTATATTTGATATATACTGTACACTGCCTGGCCAAAAAAAGTGCCAGTTACAGGCAAACTATTTTCCTGTATAAAGCAAAGAAAACAACTAAGGAATTTGGAAATGACTGGGTTAAAACATTGTCAAAATCTGTAAGGATAGATCTGAAATGCTAAAATAGTAAAAACCAGAGCTATGTTTAATAGTGAAAGTAAGAGCATTTCCATACACACACACACACACGATGTGATGAGAACTTACAGGATTGGAACTAAACAGCTGTGAGTCCAGAAGAAAACCACTTGTTAGTGAGACCCATTATAAAACAGCTTCAGTTTGCTAGGGAGCATAAAGACTGGACTTTGGAGCGAAGGAAAAAGGTCATGTGACCTGATGAGTCCAGATTGAGCCTATTCCAGAGTGATGGCTGTGTCAGGGTAAGAAGGGAAGCGCATGAAGCGATCTACACATCATGCAGTGTTATGATCTAGGGTTGCTTTATTTGCTCAGGTCTAAAAGTGACTAAATGAAGTCTTAAGAGTTTGTGACTTTTTTTCAAGTTGGCTTTAAAACTAACAGAACCAGACCTAGCAACTCGGCTTTGTCTGTGGGCTCATCTGAAGTCAGTAGTCTATCAGAACCGCTGTAGAACTAATGACGGAAATCATCTCTGCATGGAACAACATATCAGAATCAGAAAGAGTTTTATTGCCAAGTATGCTTGCACGTATAAGGAATTTGTTTTAGTGACGGAGCTTCCAGAACAAAAAATACAAATGACAAGACAAAAAAATGACGCAAAAAAATAAATAAATAAAAAAAAAAATTTTTTTTTTTTTTAAATGGTTGACATCAAATGGAGTACGATGTGAGATACTTTTAAATAAGTTACATAAATATCTGAAGTCTGTGGTATTATACAGTATATTGCACAGTGGTATTGTACACAATATTGCACATATATTTATTGACCGTTAGAATGATGTTTATCTGTTAAGGAGGTAGATTGCCTGGGGAAAAAACTGTTCTTATGCCTGACTGTCCTGGTGTTCGGTGCTCTGTAGCGTCGACCCGATGGCAAAAGTTCAAAAAGAAGGTGGCTTGGGTGTGAGGGGTCCAAAGTGATATTCCGTGCCCTTTTCTTCACTCTGGATATATACAGTTCTTGCAGCGTGGGCAGGGGGGTGCCAATAATTCTTTCAGCAGTCCGAACCGTCCTTTGTAGTCTTCTGATGTCTGCTTTCGTAGCTGAGCCAAACCAGACAGTTATTGAAGTGCACAGGACGGATTCAATGACGGCTGAGTAGAACTGTGTGAGCAGCTCCTGTGGCAGGTTGAATTTCTTCAGCTGGCGAAGGAAATACAACCTCTGGTGGGCCTTTTTAACAATGGAGTCAATGTGAATGTCCCACTTCAGGTCCTGAGAGATGGTCGTGCCCAGGAACCGGAATGACTCCACTGCCGTCACAGTGCTGTTCATGATGGTGAGTGGGGGAAGTGCAGGTGGGTTTCTCCTGAAATCCACGATCATCTCCATTGTTTTGAGCGTGTTTAGCTCCAGGTTGTTGTGACTGCACCAGACAGCCAGCTGCTTGACCTCCCTTCTGTATGGAGACTCGTCACCGTCCTGGATGAGGCCGATGATTGTAGTGTCATCTGCAAATTTCAGGAGCTTGACAGTGGGGTCTGTGGAGGTGCAGTCGTTGGTGTAGATGGAGAAGAGCAGTGGGGAGAGAATGCATCCCTGAGGGGCTCCAGTATTGGTGGTGTGACTGTTGGACATGAATTTTCCCAGTTTCACTAGCTGCTGCCTGTCTGTCAGAAAGCTGGTGATCCAGTGACAGATAGAGGAACAGAGAGCTGGTTTAATTTGGTCTGAAGCAGTGCTGGGATGATCGTATTAAAAGCTGATGAAAAGTCTATAAACAAGACCCTTGCATAAGCCCCTGGTTTGTCCAGATGTTGAAGGATGAAGTGCAGTCCCATATTAACTGCATCATCAACAGACCTGTTTGCTCTATAAGCAAACTGCAGGGGGTCCAGTAAGGGTCCTGTGATGTCCCTCAGATAGGCCAACACCAGTCTTTCAAATGACTTCATGACCACAGATGTTAGGGCGACTGGTCTGTAGTCATTAAGTCCTGTGATTTTAGTTTTTTTTGGAATGGGGATGATTGTGGAACGTTTAAAGCACAAAGGCACTTCACATTGTTCCAGTGATCTGTTGAAGATCTGTGTGAAAATGGGCGCTAGCTGGTCAGCACAGGATTTCAGACAGGCTGGTGTCACGCCGTCTGGGCCTGGAGCTTTCCTTCTCTTTTGTTTCAGAAAGATCTGGCGAACATCCTTTTCACAGACCTGGAGTGCAGGGGGGGGAAGAGAGGGTTGTTGTCAGAGGTGATAATGGTGGTGTAGAAAGAGGGTTAGGACAGGAGTGTGGTGTGAGACTGGGAGTTTCAAATCTACAATAGAACTCATTCAGGTCATAAGCCAGTTGTTGATTCCCTACAGAGTTGGGGGATGGCGTCTTGTAGTTAGTGATGGTTTTCAGGCCTTTCCACACTGAAGCAGGGTCGTTTGCCCAAAACTGATTTTCCAGTTTTTTAGAGTAGCTCCTCTTAGCTGCTCTGATCGCCCTTGTTAGTGTGTTCCTGGACTGGTTGTACAAGATCCTGTCCCCACTCCTGTAGGCATCCTCTTTGGCCTGACGAAGCTGTCTGAGTTTTGCTGTAAACCATGGTTTGTCATTGTTATATGTTAAAAATGTCCTGGTAGGGATGCACATGTCCTCACAGAAACGGATGTAGGATGTTACAGAATCTGTGAGCTCGTCCAGATTGGTGGCAGCAGCTTCAAAAACACTCCAATCAGTGCAGTCAAAACAGGCCTGTAATTCCTGTTCTGCTTCACTGGTCCATCTCTTTACTGTTCTTACTACAGGCTTAGCAGATTTAAGTTTTTGCCTATAGGTTGGGAGAAGATGAACCAGGCAGTGGTCAGAAAGTCCTAAAGCTGCTCTGGGGACGGAGCGATATGCATCCTTTATTGTGGTGTAGCAGTGATGCAGAGTATTTTTGTCTCTGGTGGGGCATGTGATGTGCTGTTTGTATTTAGGCAGCTCACGTTTGAGGTTTGCTTTGTTAAAATCCCCAAGTATAATCCGGGTGTTGTTGCTCCGTGTCTGTGATCTGAGCAGCCAGCTGTTGCAATGCTGCGTTCACACATGCTTGTGGAGGGATGTACACACTCACAAGAATGAACGAGGTGAACTCCCGCGGCGAATAGAAAGGCTTGCAGTTGATGAAATATGCCTCTAGATCAGGACAGCACATCTTCTTCAATGGTGTCACATTTGTACACCAACTTTCGTTGATGTAAAAGCATGTCCCGCTGCCTCGCGATTTCCCCGTTGATTCTGTGTCGTGATCCGCTCTGAACAGCTGGAAGCCCGGCAGGTGTAGCGTGTTGTCCGGGATGGCTTCATTCAGCCAGGTTTCCGTGAAACACAGCGCGGCAGAGTTTGAAAAGTCCTTATTTTTCCTGGAGAGCAGGAAAAGTTCGTCCATTTTGTTGGGTAGAGAGCGGAGATTCGCCAGATGTATACTCGTCAGCGCAGTTCTAAAGCCGCGCTGTCGGAGCTTGACGAGCGCGCCGGCTCTCTTCCCCCGCCTGCGCTTCTTAAAGCATTTAAACAGCGCAGCTGCTCCGCCGGTTACAATGTTCAGTAAAACGTTTGAAAAATCGAAAAGTGGTTGAAAATTGTGTGATGTGTCCTGCTGAACATTCAGCAGTTCATCCCTGGTATAAGTTATTACGTTTGAGAAACAAAAAACAGGACAAACTAACAAAAACAGTAAGACAAATGGAGAGCTCCACACTGAGGCAGCCATCCGCGGCGCCATCCTGCAATCACATTTATGATATTATATAATATCATAAAATACTGATTATTTTAAAAACAGAATCACAAGATGAGTCAGCACCTGGGTATTGAGGATATCGTATCAGGTGGTTCCTTGTGATTTCTATCCTCAATCAGTTCTGACTGTATTTTCGTGTGTGTGTGTGTGTGTGTGTGTGTGTGAGTAGAGCGTGGAGCAAAACCTAGGCTGCAGAGATCACCCCACCTTAGTGGCGCAGCCGTGTTACAGAGTGGATCTGTTCAACAGGCAAATGAGAGACACATTACTCACCTCGCTGCTCGTCACCACCATCGACAACAAAACCCTCGCTCACATCGGCACGGCCGACGGCAGACTGCTGCAGGTACGACACGCTGGACACAACAACACAAAAAACAACACAAAAAACCCTTTGTGTGTGTGTGTCTGAAATGTAAAAATATACAGTGGTGTGAAAAACTATTTGCCCCCTTCCTGATTTCTTATTCTTTTGCATGTTTGTCACACTTAAATGTTTCTGCTCATCAAAAACCGTTAACTATTAGTCAAAGATAACACAAGTAAACACAAAATTAAGTTTTTAAATGAAGGTTTACGTTATTAAGGGAGAAAAAAAACTCCAAATCTACATGGCCCTGTGTGAAAAAGTGATTGCCCCCCTTGTTAAAAAATAACTTAACTGTGGTTTATCACACCTGAGTTCAATTTCTGTAGTCACCCCCAGGCCTGATTACTGCCACACCTGTTTCAATCAAGAAATCACTTAAATAGGAGCTACCTGACACAGAGAAGTAGACCAAAAGCACATCAAAAGCTAGACATCATGCCAAGATCCAAAGAAATTCAGGAACAAATGAGAACAAAAGTAATTGAGATCTATCAGTCTGGTAAAGGTTATAAAGCCATTTCTAAAGCTTTGGGACTCCAGCGAACCACAGTGAGAGCCATTATCCACAAATGGCAAAAACATGGAACAGTGGTGAACCTTCCCAGGAGTGGCCGGCCGACCAAAATTACCCCAAGAGCGCAGAGACTCATCCGAGAGGCCACAAAAGACCCCAGGACAACATCTAAAGAACTGCAGGCCTCACTTGCCTCAATTAAGTAGAGATGTTCCGATACCATTTTTTCCCTCCCGATACCGATACTTGGGCTCAGGGTATCGGCCGATACCGAGTACCGATCCGATACCTGGGTGTGTATCTGTACTGTGTGTGTGTGTGTATCTGTACTGTGTGTGTATGTATGTATGTATGTATGTATGTATGTATGTATATATATATATATATGTATATATGTATATATATATATATATATATATATATATATATATATATATATATATATACACACACACACATACTATATATATATATATATATATATATATATATATATATATATATATATACATAATAAATATATATAATTTATTTTTTAAAGTAAA
Source organism: Channallabes apus (assembly GCA_030522415.1). Classification (NCBI taxonomy): domain Eukaryota; kingdom Metazoa; phylum Chordata; class Actinopteri; order Siluriformes; family Clariidae; genus Channallabes; species Channallabes apus. The sequence continues at coordinate 3,785,613 of CM060123.1, forward strand.
ATACTACTAGCCCTGTGTAACGGGTTCGACCCTAAGTGCACGGGCGACACCATGAAACACGGACACGAGGTCTTACAGGAAAAAGGGTCATTTATTTAGAAAAACGGGTAAGGAAAGGGTTAAAGGCTCTCTGCGGTCTTTTCCACTTCGGCGGCAGGGATGCGAAGGCGGGCTCGACGCGGAAGTGAAGGTGCCGCGGGAGCTCGCGCAGCTCGTGCAGCTCGTTCACGCGCTCCTCTCGCGGAGATCAAAGGCGCGCCCTTTTTAAAGTCTCTGGAGCGCATCACATCGCCCCGCTCTTGTGCCACTGTCTCTCATAAAATCCACCGCGTCGCAAAGTCCAGCTTCCCAACAGTCAGACTCCGAGCTACACTCCCCGCTGTGTTTTATAGCGCCGATAGCTCATGGGCCGTTGCCTAATTCTGCGGCCCTGCTACTTCACATACCTAAAGGGGGGGGAGGCCGCCTAACTAGTGAGTGAGGAGCGATATCAATTTGGGCGCACGCCGTGAAACTCTGTAAGTAAGCTAAGCTAGCAAAGCTAGGGGGCATAAATAGGTTATGTTTAGGAAAATGGTATCGGATCGGTACGTGGACTCAAGTACTCGCCGATTCCGATGCCAGATTTGTTTGTGGTATCGGCAGCATTTCCGATACCAGTATCGGAATCGGAACAACCCTACAATTAAGGTCAGTGTTCACGACTCTACCATAAGAAAGAGACTGGGCAAAAACGGCCTGCATGGCAGATTTCCAAGGCGCAAACCACTTTTAAGCAAAAAGAACATTAAGGCTCGTCTCAATTTTGCTAAAAAACATCTCAATGATTGCCAAGACTTTTGGGAAAATACCTTGTGGACTGACGAGACAAAAGTTTAACTTTTTGGAAGGTGCGTGTCCCGGTACATCTGGCGTAAAAGTAACACAGCATTTCAGAAAAAGAACATCATACCAACAGTAAAATATGGTGGTGGTAGTGTGATGGTCTGGGGTTGTTTTGCTGCTTCAGGACCTGGAAGGCTTGCTGTGATAGATGGAACCATGAATTCTACTGTCTACCAAAAAATCCTGAAGGAGAATGTCCGGCCATCTGTTCATCAACTCAAGCTGAAACGATCTTGGGTGCTGCAGCAGGACAATGACCCAAAACACACCAGCAAATCCACCTCTGAATGGCTGAAGAAAAACAAAATGAAGACTTTGGAGTGGCCTAGTCAAAGTCCTGACCTGAATCCTATTGAGATGTTGTGGCATGACGTTAAAAAGGTGGTTCATGCTAGAAAACCCTGAAATAAAGCTGAATTGCAACAATTCTGCAAAGATGAGTGGGCCAAAATTCCTCCAGAGCGCTGTAAAAGACTCGTTGCAAGTTATCGCAAACGCTTGATTGCAGTTATTGCTGCTAAGGGTGGCCCAACCAGTTATTAGGTTCAGGGGGCAATTACTTTTTCACACAGGGCCATGTAGGTTTGGATTTTTTCTCTCCCTAAATAATAAAACCCCTCATTTAAAAACTGCATTTTGTGTTTACTTGTGTTATCTTTGACTAATAGTTAAATGTGTTTGATGATCAGAAACATTTTGTGTGACAAACATGCAAAAGAATAAGAAATCAGGAGGGGGGCAAATAGTTTTTCACACCACTGTATATCACTCATTGTAGGAATAATAGATCCTGAGATCATTTGTACATTAATCTTTGTGCTGAGTGCTAAATATCACATCCTTCAACTTTAAGGCAATACCTTTGGCTGTTTAACTTTATTCTACTGATCTGGCGTGGTCACATGATATCTCTTTAGGATCCTGCCAAACCTCAACACTGTCATTTTTGTAATTGTTTAAATATTTTCCTTACATTAAAGAAATCATTAATTGCTTAATTAATTAAGTAATTTGTAGTACCTTATATATTTTAAAACAGCTGTTACATTTTGAAACGATTACAAAATCATCATCAGGATGTAAACCTCAAGATGAAAAAGTTTTATAAAGTTTATTCCTTCTGTAGACTCCTGTGATTGTTTTATAAATGTTAACAGAAGTGACAAATATAATATTTTTTTCTGAGTTATAACAGTTAAGAAAAACTCATATTACTTGTTGATTAATTATCTGATTACATGAACTCTATCCAGAAAAAGGTTGCGACTGTACATGTGCCAGGTGTAATCAATGTGCAACGCCTCTTCTTCTTGTGTTGTAGTACGTACTGCGGAGATCCAGTCCGATCATCTTTGCCAACTATTCCCTAGCGCAGGACCAGAGGGTGTCGTCCACTGCTGCCGTGCTTCCTCCAGACCATCTCCTGTTTGTCGTGGGGAATAAGGTACGAGCTTAACGCCTACCAGTGTCGACTTTACACTGTCATTATTGGAGAAATTAAATTACGATATTCTGGTCGTTGCTCGGGCTTAATGATTTGATATAAAATAAAAAAGAAATAAAAATAAATAAATAAATCAATATTTCTTTTTTTTACACATATTGCTATTGCGTTTTAAACTGATGCATATATTTCCTGTAATAAATTGTAGCCTGTTGCTATTAAATAATTGCATAGATCCATACATTCGACCCTTATGAAGTTGTGGTTCAGAGTTTGTGGCCTTGTTCGTGGATTTTTCTATAGAAATGAACTAATAATTGTACTCAGAAACTCACACAAATTCGCAAATACAGGCCCGATCAAAAGTTTAAGAGCACCTGAAAAATGGCAAAAAATCATATTTTGCATGGTTGGATCTTAACAAGGTTCCAAGTAGAGCTTCAACATGCAACAAGAAGAAATGGGAGTGACACAAAACATTTTTTGAGAATTCAATTTAATTAATTAATAAATTAATTGAAAATAACGATTAAACTGAAACAAGTTGTTTTACAGCTGATCAAAATTTTAGGACCACAAGATTCATTGTCATTGTCTGTCAGGTAGCCACACGTTCTGATGGCAAACGCACAAAAAACTCTCCCTTTCTGAACGTGGTCGGGTTGTTGAACTGCATAAGTGCAGGGTCTCTCACAGCGCGCCATCGCTGCTGAGGTGGGACGCAGTAAGACAGTCATTTGGAATTTCTTAAATGATCTTGAGGGTCCTGATGGAACAAAAAAAGTCAAGTGGAAGACCCAAACAAATTTCACCAGCACTGAGCCGGAGCATCCAATTGGCTGTCCGTCAAGACACTGGACGATCCTCGACCCAATTTAAGGCCGTTACTGGTGCTGACTGCAGCCCCATAACCATCAGACAGCATCTGAGACCGAAGGGCTTCGAAAACAAAAAACATCTTCAATGACCTCGTCTCCTTGAACGCCACAGAACTGCTCGTTTGGACTTTGCAAGAGACACTAAACATGGGATATTTGAAGGTGGAAGAAAGTTTTATTCTCTGATGAGAAAAAATTTAACCTTGATGGTCCTGATGGTTTCCAACGTTACCGGCATGACAAGCAGATCCCACCTGAGATGTTTTCTACACGCCACAGTGGAGGGGGCACCATAATGGTCTGGGGTGCTTTTTCCTTCAGTGGAACGATGGAGCTTCAGGAAGTGCAGGACCGTCAAACGGCCACTGGTTATGTCCAGATGTTGCAGAGAGCATTCCTCATGACTGAGGGCCTCGTCTGTGTGGTAACGACTGGGTTTTTCAACAGGACAACGCTACAGTACACAACGCCCGCAGGACGAGGGACTTCTTCCAGGAGAGTAACATCACTCTTTTGGCCCATCCTGCGTGTTCCCCTGATCTAAATCCAATGGAGAACCTTTGGGGATGGATGGCGAAGGGAAGTTTACAAAAATGGACATCAGTTCCAGACAGTAGATGCCCTTCTTGCGGCCGTCTTCATCACTTGGAGAAATGTTCCCACTCATCTCATGGAAACGCTTACATCAAGCATGCTGCAACAAATGTTTTTACATTTCCTTTTTTTAAAGGAAATTACACATTTCCTTTTTACATTTTACATTGTAGCACTGCAGGAGACACAGCAGTACAGAACTGTACATTATACGGGTTTACCTTTACATTCTTTTATTTTTTTTAAGGTGTAATATATTAATCTAAGTTTGAAATGAAATTCAAGTATTTTGGAAGCATATTTTGGGTTTAAACTATAAAAATAGGCATTAAATGTTTTTTACCGCATCCAGAATTCACGTTTTTTTACAATTCACAATAGATTTTTTTCATTATTCGGTGCTAAGATATGTACAAGACAATAAACAGCCAAGAAGTTATTAAATATATGAATTAAATATGTTAAACAAATATTAAATATGTGGTTGCCTGGATGGATTTGAAAGAACAACTCTAAGCGTGACACAACTGTCTCAGGTTAGTGTTTAACTTTATCCATAACACTTGCGTCGTCGTAGGAAACAGGATGTTGTTTACTTAAGGCTAAGTACAAAAATTTTCACCAAATCTGGGTCAGATCTGTTCGTTAAATCTTTAGCTTGTTCTGTTAAATTATTTGTTAAATAGAAACTTTTGACAAATTTCCATGCAGATGATGCAGGTGCCTCAGAGAGGTCCAGGGTGTCTCCACTTCCTCACCTGCGCTGCGTGTCTCACAGCGCCCAGGTTTATGGCTTGTGGCTGGTGTTCGGGACGCTGCACCTGGCAGTCTGAGTGTTCAGGGCACTGGGTCAAAGAGTTCTGTCCACCAGTCATCACAGACGTGAGTTAAAGAGCTTACACACACACACACACACACACACACACTGCTGGGTGTGACTGCTGTTTACATTACAGGTCCACCTACAGTACCTACAGCAATGAGGGTTACTCTTATCTTATCATAATTCTACAATGACTCAGCTGTCGGGGAATAACGCCTTGTTCATTTCAGTCAGATATTAATGAGCAATGAAGTTACACATGAAGTTATTCAGCTCCTGATCTTTAATCCTGACTATAATGTCAATAATCATCTGATCCCTTGTTGTTATCATAATCATCATTCAACCATAGCTACTCTGTGTTCTTCAGTTCTTCCCAAAGACAGCGCCCCCCGATGGTCAGACCGAGGTGTCGCTGTGTGGGTTCGAATTCCAGTCGCCCCACAAGCCTGACATCACCACCAAGACTCATGTGGTGAAGCTCGGAGAAACCAGCTGCTTGGTGCTCCCTCAGAAAAGCAACAGCACAGTGTGAGCACCGGCGCCGAACACACACACACACACACACACACACACACACACACACATCATTTATTTACTCAGCAAACTCAGGTACAAGGTCACACAAGGCACTTTCGGTCAATATAAGGAGTTCTCCAAATACTCCTTATTATTTAGGATTATAAATAATAATAAAGATATAATTCTACACGAGTTTGTATTCTTGTCTAATTTAAAAATAAAAAAAAAGGTAGAAATATATGTAATATAAGGTAAATACTGTAGTTCCACTGCTATAGAGAGAGTCTAGAGTGTTTTGCACGATTTTTCCTTTTATATAACGTATTAACACCGTGTGAGTTAACAGGAATTAAACCATATTCTCTCAGTTGAGATTTCAGCGTGTCTTTAATTCACACTGCGTTCCTCCACAGGCTGATGTGTAAGATCCGTTCTGGAGTAACAGAGCCCCCGTTTAAGCCGATTAACATCACCGTGAGCGTTCGCGAGGATCGCAAGGAAGACCCGTACTTCATCAAGGGACTCGATGAAATGCCTGGATTCACTTTTGTGGTAATTTAGTTGATCTACTTTTATATTTAAACAGATTTCTTTAAAATAATAGGTTAGTTTTGGTCTTTCGAAACATTTCAGGGAAATGCTTTTGAAAATGAAGTAAAATATTTAATAAACTGACACGAACGTGTTTTGAACGGCTCCTGGATGAACGTGCTTCAGATGCCGTTGCAAAGTCCCTGCAAAATAAAAACATTTTAAGGTGAAAATTCATGACTCGTGGCACTCGTATGCCGAGGTACCACTGTACTTCTAACTGTAAGAGTAGTGGATCTAATGTTGGAGGAGCTTTTTCTGTGTGAAGTTTGTAGATATTAAAGAAGTCGATCATAAAACTCTAATACTGTCTCCATGATATTTTTTCCCTTGGAAGTTTTATTTATGTGACAAAACCGCAAGCATATGATAACTGAAGCTTGAATTATTATTTTGAATTATTAATAAATATGTCAGCCCTGTATGTTACAGTGCCGTGTCACGTGTGTCTGTGTGTCTGTGTGTCTCAGCTCCCCAACATCACTGAGGTGCAGCCGGATTACGGTCCGATGAACGGAGGCACGTTGATCAACATCACCGGACCTTTCTTACACTCAGGGAAGACCAGGAAGGTCACGCTGGATGGCGAAATCTGTCCTATCAAAGGGTGTGTGTGTGTGTGTGTGTGTGTGTAACCTGAATGTCTTTTAATGCTGAATGATATTGAGTGATGTGTTTCCTGTCCTGCAGTGTGTCTAGAGTCCAGGAGCCCCTTTCGTCCATCTTATGTCTTTCTCAGCCTGTCAGCGAGGTGAAGGACGTGGTGCTGCAGGTCTACATCGATAAGTTTCGCATCGCCACAACTAGAGTGTTCCGCTACAAGGAGACACCCGAGATCCTCTCCGTCCAGCCCGACTGCAGCTTCGACAAGTACGGCGCTCTCTGGTTTTTGATTCCCTCACTACGCTCATCAGTCCCTTTTTAATTATCATCATGTTATATTAATCATAAACGTGTCATTTTAATCCTCCGTCTTTGATCTGTAGCGGCTCACGGATCACTATAGAAGGGAAAAATCTGGACTCCGTCTACAGGACCGTCATCCACTTCAAACCCAAAGAGAGTCACCTGAAGCCTGTTTCCACCGTACGTCTCGAAATTGAGATGAGTAAATTATGTAGGGTTAGAGGTTTATGCCCGTAAAATATAAACTTGTGATAAACTGTTGTGTCTCTGTGCCATATGTTTTTCTTCAGGAGTGCCAGGGCAAAGCTCAGTCCACCCATATGGAGTGTGTGACCCCCGTCTTCCCAAGAGATGAGACAGAAGAAGGCGAGCTCTCCTTTGACATGGATGGTGCTGTGGGTCTGTGGAAGCAGGACTTCTCCTATCACCCCTACGGCAGACCCATCCCCTTTGAGACAGAGGGACACGTTCTCACACTCTACCCTGGCTTTGATGAAGTTTCCTTACATGTGAGTGGGTTAAAGGTTCCATGTGTCTGTGTGTGTTTTGAGTTTGTGTGTGTGTGTGTGTGTGTGTGTGTGTGTGTGTGTGTGTGTGTGTGCTCACCACAGTCACTGACCTTTGACTCAGAGTGGAAGATGGTATCACTAAGCACAAAATGTCTAAGCTGTTAATGTATGTGGAAAGCTTGGAGATTTAAAGGTTACTTTTCCAGGCATGGAAAGGAACCGGAGAGTGGGAAAAGTGCAACTCGGAAAAGTCAGAGAAATGACTTGGAAAAGTGCAAAGCTATCTTAAGTGTTGACGCTCTTTGGTGCCACCTGTCTGTTGTCTGTTGCTTAACGTCTGCTGTGTATTTATTTATTTTTTGTTTGTGTGAAAATGTTAACCGAAGAACGGCTTTTTCTAGCGGAGCACGACTTTAAAGCTGGCGATAAATACACTGATTTAGTCTATGAATGCGTCATTCAACATTGAGACACCTCCTCCTCATATCTGCTCACTGATCTCCATGAGAAAGATTCCAGAGTGTGTTTTTTAACTAGTCGATTCGAATCTATTTTATTTATTTGTTTTTTTCACGAGACAGCACCAGAAGTTGAACCTGGTGAACTCCTGCATGAAGATCACCATGACCGTCGGAGGCGTGGACTGTGGAGCGAAGGTTCTGGATAACGAGATCACTTGCCGCATACCTAAAAACCTTACCATCCCCAACGAGGGCTTACCTGTAAAGGTGAGGCCTCTGAGACGGTCACGGCACTGATCTCAGCTTCATCGGGCTGCAGACTTAAACAAGACTGAAAAAAATAATAATTTAATTTATTTTATGTATTTATTTATTTTTTTTCAGATCACGGTGAACGGCCAGGTTCATGACGTGGGCACGGTCGTCCTGGTCAGCAACCACTACGTCGTGGGTATCGTGCTCGGCATTCTGGGAGCTCTGGTGGCGGGCGCAGTGTTGGCTTACGTCACCATGAAACACCTGAGAAAGAAGAAAACAGGTTGATGGATTGAATCGTTTTAGTTGACAACGGCTCAAGGTTTTGCAAATAATAAAAATATAAATAATAAATTTGTCTCGTCTGTTGTTCAGACGCTCTGGCCGAGAGTCGGCTGTCCCACTTCTCCCGTAATCACAGTCTCTCAGGCAACGGCAGCGTCGAGCTTCTGCCTCTCGGAGACTACAGACGAGGTGAGACCAGCCTTGACCTTTGTTCAAACTGTATAGCAAAGTAATGTTTATCGAGATTTGCTTAAATATACTTCGCTCTGTTAGAGCTGACCTTCACTCCGACCCCCGTGGTGGCCACAGTGCCTGTGGCGTTTCCCGGCCTGGCCTACACCAACACCCTAGACCCGAGCCTCAACCCGCTTTTGCCTTCTGAGCAGATCTCCATCTCTAGCTTTCGTCCTGAGCTGCTGGAAGAAGTGAAGGACGTCCTCATCCCGGCGTCCATGCTTAATGTACAGTACCATCAGATCATCGGGAAAGGTACTGTACGCTCCTGAACTATTGCAAAATATTATTATTATTATTATTATGATAATAATTTTATGCATCCGTTAGATTTTACCAAAACTTCAGCTCTCAGCTCTTCTTTTGTTCGCAGGTCACTTCGGCACAGTTTATCACGGTTACCTAACCACTGACCACAACAGCAGGGAAATACACTGTGCTGTGAAGTCACTAAGTAACAGTAAGTCCCCTGGGATAAGCTCATAATCCCGGCTCTCGCACACAACCACGGTACAATATGGTCAAATCACAGTGCTCCGTCACACTCACACGCTAACTGGTAAAACGGCACAACAGCGTCGGATAGGGTTACTGTTACCGGTTGTAGTCAGATTAATTACAGTGTTTCCGTAATTAACAGTTTTCCGCCGTCAACGTGTTTCCGCTGGTCATGTCTTAGCACCGCCTTTTTCCAGAACTGACAGGTTTAACTCTTTAACACATTGTAAACTACATGGTTCTGATCAGGGTTTGACATTAGCACCCGCCCACCCGCCAAATGCGGGTAAAATTCGGCTGTGGCGGGTAATAACTTTAGTCTCACTAGCCACTTTGGCGGGTAGTTTATTCTTTGGTATGACGATATATTTTTGTTGTAGTTTTCTCTAAAGTCATCTGATATAATAAACGCATTGCAACGTAATATTACGCGCATTAAACACGCATGAACGCATGAGGACATTTAATACCTCTCTCTACACATGCATTGCGTGCACGCACACACACACTTTTACTTCCTGTTTGGTGTGTGTGTGTGTGTATCATTTCCTTAAAGGGCTATTGCTTCTCAGCAGGATGAGAATGTTTTGCCCCTTTCACAGGTTATTTACTGATTATATATAAAAAAAAGTAATCACTATTAAAATCATGTTGAATGAGAGAAAATTCATCAATTGATTGAATGACCTCACACTACAAAGAGTCAACACTACAAGATAGACCAGAGTCCATTGTCCTAACTCAGAATTCAGATATAATAATACATAATGAATAATAATACCTGATAATAGTACACATAATAACACTAAAATGATAAATGTTCTGAGTTGCTGTATTTTTATATCAGAATGAGTTCAGTTGTACTGAATCTGTTATTTTTCAATGTCATGTGGTAAGAGGCTTGAATTTAAGTTCAATAAGCAGAATATACTGTTCATGTTTGCATGTTTTTATATTGGGATCTTAACAGTACTGAATACTTGACTACTACTATAGTGATACAGTGTATGCTGTCATTTATAAGTAAATCTAGATATAACAAACATTAACGTATCATGGGGAAGAAAAAACTGCCATTTTCTAGTAACAAAATTGTGGCGAGTAAAAACTCCGGAAATCCACTAATCACATCGGCCAGTGAGCAACAAAGTTCATGTCAAACCCTGGTTCTGATGTCCACTCGGTCAGAACTGAAATGTAAATTATCTAGCATATGGATCAAAGATGTGTTGATATTTAAAAAGAAACTATAAAAAAAAACACATACAATTTTGTTGTCTCATAAGGTACAATCAAGAACAAAATGGAAATGAGAAATTATATTTTTATGTATATTTATAGATTTATACATTTGATCATGATATTTTCACATTTCCAAGTGCAGAATTTATTTAGAATTTACTTGTAACCTGTATGTCACAGGAGATGTTTGAGAACCTAAATTAACATTTGTCTTAATATCTCAGTTTTATATGATTTTTATATCTGCATCTCTTCTTCTCTCTCTCTCTCTCTCTCTCTCTCTCTCTCTCCGTTCAGGAATCACGGACGTGGAGGAGGTCGAGCAGTTTCTGAAGGAGGGGATCCTGATGAAGGCTTTCCACCACAGTAACGTGCTCTCTCTCCTGGGCATCCTGCTGCCACACGAAGGGCTCCCTCTGGTGGTGCTGCCCTACATGAAGCACGGAGACCTGCGTCACTTCATACGCTGCGAGAACCGGGTGAGTGCCGACCGGTAGACCAGAGAGGCTCTTAATCAGCTCTGACACGCACCGGGTGTCGCTATTGTTCTTTGCTGCTAATCTTGTTCTTTACCCCCAGAACCCCACAGTCAAGGACCTGATTGGGTTTGGGCTTCAGGTTGCCAAGGGGATGGAGTATTTGGCGCAGAAGAAGTTTGTGCACAGAGACTTAGCAGCTCGCAATTGCATGTGAGCCTTAAAACACGTTGTTATTATTATTGTTATGATTATACTTAATAATAGTTATAATGATGTTGTCGCCCCTGCAGGCTGGACGAGTCGTACACAGTGAAGGTGGCAGACTTCGGCATGGCCCGTGACGTGTTCGATAAGGAGTACTACAGCATCCAGGATCACAGGAAAGCCAAGCTGCCTGTCAAATGGATGGCCATCGAGAGCCTGCAGACGCAGAAATTCACCTCCAAATCTGATGTGGTGAGACAGTTTATATTAAAGAATCATCGTAGTTGGATAATATTTATTTTAAAAAATACACCACAACTAAATAATCCCCTGCTACATTAATGCACTAGTGCCTGGATATCATCCAGGTATAAAGTTTGCTCAGAGTGCCACAGCAATGATCTCCCGGCCTCCCAGGAACTCCTTTAATGGAAAAAAAACATTAGCCCATTAAAGGAGTTATTGGGAGGCTAGGCTTTCAAATGTGAAGCAGGCAGTTCGATCATGGCTCCGGCGAATACCTTGATGGTATCCAAGTAAACACTGGGATAAGTGAATTAGTGCAGCAGCAGATTATATAGAGAAATAAAGGGAGTTTTTACTCTCATAACTAACTGTGTCCTGTTATTCTGCACAATCAAAAGTCCCATTTTGACTTGAACACTCCTTGAGTAATTGTAAAATAAATATAAAAAGGGAGACACATCACATAATGCTATGTTGATATATCAAAGGATCCGGTAAACTTCAGAGTAACTTTCTGTAACAAGTTTTCTTGTTTTTTTTTTATTAACCTTAAGAGAGGTGGGGAAAAAAGGAAGCCTGATGACGGAACGCCTACTTATAATTCCTGAAATGTAAATGAGAACCCTGACTCGTCTCGTGGATGTTTCACAGCATTTAACTGTGATTAAAACTCACACCTTGTGAATAATGAATTAAAAACTGCTAAAATTGCTCAGGCGTACAGCGAGAGTGAAAATGACACAAATCTACTTCTGCTTCATGTCAGGCCGCGTCGCACTTCCCCACCCTCATGCGCCGCCTGTCACGATTTATTCCTCCTCCTTATAGATCTCTTACTGTCTTAGTTCAGTCACCACATTCATCATTCTGTCTCACTCCAGTGGTCCTTTGGGGTTCTGATGTGGGAGTTATTGACACGAGGAGCGAGCCCTTACCCGGAGGTCGACCCATATGACATCACACATTTCCTCTTGAGGGGGCGGAGACTTCCTCAGCCGCAGTATTGTCCTGATCCACTGTGAGTTCGTCTTCGCTCTGACTCTTCACCTAGTTTAGGTTAAGCAAAAGCATCTAGTAGTATATTGAAGAGTTTTGACTTTACTCTTTTTACAATGATAGGAAAAAAGAATTTGGGGCCGATTAAACTTTTAGTTGTTACTGATTACGGCATAAACGCTGAAAATGCTAAAGTTAATGAGGAGGATTAATTAAGACCACCACTAAGCATGTGAAAGCAGGAAAACTACTGAACAACACGCTGTATGATGTGTTTGTGTGTATGTATATATATACAGTGGCTTGCAAAAGGATTCGGCCCCCTTGAACTTCTCCACATTTTGTCACATTACAGCCACAAACATGAATCAATTTTATTGGAATTCCACGTGAAAGACCAATACAAAGTGGTGTACACGTGATAAGTGGAACGAAAATCATACATGATTCCAAACATGTTTTACAAATAAATTTGACCCCCTGAGTCAATACTTTGTAGAACCACCTTTTGCTGCAATTCCAGCTGCCAGTCTTTTAGGGTATGTCTCTACCAGCTTTGCACATCTAGAGACTGAAATCGTCGCCCATTCTTCTTTGCAAAACAGCTCCAGCTCAGTCAGATTAGATGGACAGCGTTTGTGAACAGCAGTTTTCAGATCTCGCCACAGATTCTCGATTGGATTTTGATCTGGACTTTGACTGGGCCATTCTAACACATGGATATGTTTTGTTTTAAACCATTCCATTGTTGCCCTGGCTTTATGTTTAGGGTCGTTGTCCTGCTGGAAGGTGAACCTCCGCCCCAGTCTCAAGTCTTTTGCAGACTCCAAGAGGTTTTCATCCAAGATTGCCCTGTATTTGACTCCATCCATCTTCCCATCAACTCTGACCAGCTTCCCTGTCCCTGCTGAAGAGAAGCACCCCAGAGCATGATGCTGCCACCACCATATTTGACAGTGGGGATGGTGTGTTCAGAGTGATGTGCAGTGTTGGTTTTCCGCCACATATAGCGTTTTGCATTTTGGCCAAAAAGTTCCATTTTGGTCTCATCTGACCAGAGCACCTTCTTCCACATGTTTGCTGTGCAAACGGGACTTCTTATGGTTTTCTGTTAACAATGGCTTTCTTCTTGCCACTCTTCCATATAGTTGTCCTATGGACAGATTCCCCCACCTAAGCTGTAGATCTCTGCAGCTCGTCCAGAGTCACCATGGGCCTCTCGGCTGCATTTCTGATCAGCGCTCTCCTTGTTCGGCCTGTGAGTTTAGGTGGACAGCCTTGTCTTGGTAGGTTTACAGTTGTGCCATACTCCTTCCATTTCTGAATGATGGCTTGAACAGTGGCTCCGTGGGATGTTCAAGGCTTTGGAAATCTTTTTGTAGCCTAAGCCTGCTTTAAATTTCTCAATAACTTTATCCCTGACCTGTCTGGTGTGTTCTTTGGACTTCATGTTGCCGTTGCTCCCAATATTCTCTTAGACAACCTCTGAGGCCGTCACAGAGCAGCTGTATTTGTACTGACATTAGATTACACACAGGTGCACTCTATTTAGTCATTAGCACTCATCAGGCAATGTCTATGGGCAACTGACTGCACTCACACCAAAGAGGGCTGAATAATTATGCACACCCCACTTTGCAGTTATTTATTTGTAAAACATGTTTGGAATCATGTATGATTTTCGTTCCACTTCTCGCGTATACACCACTTTGTATTGGTCTTTCACGTGGAATTCCAATAAAATTGTTTCATGTTTGTGGCTGTAATGTGACAAAATGTGGAAAAGTTCAAGGGGACTGAATACTTTTGCAAGCCACTGTAAATACTGTTGTATATGTTGTCAGTAATTACTGTGTGCTGTGTAGCTTGGAGCTGTGGTGTATTATTCAATTTTATCTCTGTTACTCTGGTAAATGTTTTCTCTGTCTGTAGTTGATGAGCAGCTTGCTGTTGGTTTTAAAAGTTTCCATTTCTTCAGGGTTGAGGAGGACATGTTTACTCTGTTTACTGACAGACCGAGAAGAAGTTACTGATTTATTTTACACTCGCTGTAGTTACGAGTCTGTGACAGTGATGGGCCGGGAAGAACAGAACATCCTCCACTGTCAAAAAATAAATAAATAAATAAAATGTCAGTGTGAATCATGCACTGCCAGTCTAGTCGAGGAAATTAATTTAAATTAATGAATTCATGTTTCCTCTTAAACCTGCCAGTCAAATGCTGACCTGATCATTAAAGCAGCAGGATGATGCCATCAGTCTGGGACGTCTCTAAGTAAATCCTGATTAAATCATCAGATTCGATGCTAGTCGATTCCACTGTTTTTGATTACTTTTATTTACTTATCAAAATCTGTGGTGCAGAACCCAAACTGCTGCCCTGCCTCTTTTCAGGATTAGTGTGAGGTGGGAAAAGTACACAAATCCTGTACTTGAGTAAAAGTTGAGATACCCAAGTAAACATATTACTGAAGTAGAAGCCCTCCCTTTATAATTATAGCTGAGTAAAAGAACAAAAGAACTCACTTAATTTAGAGTACTGAAGTATCAAAAGTACTGATTTTGTTGTTTTTTAGCTCACAGTAGGCTTTAAGTCACAGTAAAAGTCTCTCTCTCTCTCTTACACAGACACAGACACACACACACTGTTTCTCGAATGGGAACTGCAAACAAACTGCACTGTCTGATTTTGAACACCTGCTATTCATGGAAAGTAGTCAGCGATATTCCCGCTTCAAATGCTCTGTAGCTATGTAACGCAATACCATACAGAAGTGTAGTGAAGTAAAAAGTACAGGTATGTTTTTGCTGTAGAATGTTGTGGAGTCCCACTGGGGTGTATCTGAGGTCGAGAAAGAATGCACGCTTTTCCGCAGTGTTTTTCTTCCTTAGTAATTGAGGGGGCGTGTCCTCATACCGACTCTGTTGTGTTCAGGTTTGCTATCATGCTGCAGTGTTGGGCTCCGGACCCAGAGATGAGACCCAGCTTCTCCACACTAGTGTCTGAGGTGACCACCATCCTCTCTGGCCTGGAGGGGGAGCACTACATCAGCCTGAAGGTGACGTACGTGAACCTGGACCAGCCACGCCCTTACCCCGCCCTCACCGACTCCGCAGACGAATGCGAGTCCTCGGATGAAGACGAGGCAGGCTCGACCACCACCTGACCGGCCGCACACCGGCCGTCGCTCATAGAAGAGAAGGTGCTAAGATGTCAAAATAGAGTCAGTGATTATTTATTTATTACGTAGCAGAATAACGTGCTGGAACGTCAAGTGGTGAAGGGTTGTCTGAGGTAAAATTTCAGCCCTTCGGGAACGGCAGTGAAGCCACCGAGATCGGATCCAAATCAGTGTAAACAGGCGAGAGACTTATAGACGAGGCGGGCGTGGTTTGTCCGTGACGCCCCATCATATTTAATTGTTTTTTTCCCAATTCGGTTTTTCAAAACCACACTGTCCGTATTTATCTGATTTTGTGCACTTAACCTGAGTGTTTTTCAGTCCTGCAGCACAGCCCACATCACACAGCACATTTATTATTGCTATAAAATCTCCAAACAGGCAGGAGGCAAAAAAAAAAAAAATTCCACACTGGTTTGTTTCAGATCTGATTTTCCACCGTTAGTCAGATGTAAGTTTATCAAATCAGGTTCCTGGACATTTTGGACAAATTATCAGCTCTAACCAAAAAACAAGTGTTCAACCCATCCGTGAGCAAGAGCCGTGCTGCCAGGGTGGGAGGGGCTTACTCATCACATTTCTCCTCTCTATCACATTGTCAACTGTGAACGTCTGAGAGTTCTTCTATGCAGAAGATGCAACAGTGCTACAGCATTTCCAGCAGTTCGAACAGATGCTGTTTGCTGGCTTCATGTGTTTCAGAGGAAGCGCGTGTCAGCCTTCACCCGCTCTGATCGGTGGCTGTCGTATGATAATGGAGGAGTCGAAGAGTAAGGTGGAAGAGTTAGGGCGGAAATACGAGGAATAAAATCCTAAAAGTACTGAACTGACGTAGAGAATACCATCATAAACAATTTGAGTGTATTTCTCTGTGTTAGTAAGTGAAATAATAATTATTTTTTAAAATATTCTGGATGGAAATGTATAAATCCCAGTGATGGTCATGATTCAAAATGATGATTTTCTGTTTTTTTTGTTTTTTTTTTGTTTTAGCGAAATCAATAATCAAAGTGTAAATATTAAACTTAAACAGGCAGAGGTGGACAAAATACACAAATCCTGTACCTGTGTAAAAGTAGAGATTCCCTAGAGAATTTTACTCAAGTAAAAGAAGCAGAAGTTCTCCATTTGTACTTGAGTTAAAGTACAGAGGTTCTCGCCTTCAAATTTATTTAAGTAACAAATATATAGAACTTGTATTACTTCACAGTAGCATTTGTTTTATAGTAAAACTCTCTCTCTCTCTCTCTCTCTCTCTCTCTCTCTCTCTCTCTCTCTCTCTGTGCTTCCTGATTGTGAATGTGTGTGTGTGTGTGTTTGTGTGTGTTTTGGTGTTGTTGTTGCTGTCTGCATCCAGCTCCCCTTCTGATTTCTGATTATCAGTCGTGTCTGTACAGAAAGACAAGTCACAAAATTACACACAATAATAGCCACAGCAGGTGCAGAAATTACATGCCATGTAGAAATGTCAGAGCGAAGTAAAAGTACTGATATTCGCAGTACGATGTAGCAGAGTAGACGTATCATTCAATAAAACTATTCAACTAAAGTACAGATGTCTTTAATCACAGTAAATCGCTACCTTCCACCTCCGTCCATACGATACAATACAACTTCTGTCAAACTATTCGATAGTAGACAGCACTGAATATGACACACAATACAACACACCTTGATATAATTTGTTAACCGCAGCTCCACATGTGACCGACTCTGCTCAGAAAATTGAGGGTGAGCAACTGATTATTTTAACGTTCAGGGCAAACCACCTCGCGAGCCTGTTACATTACCTACACATCAGTTTACAAATATTACTTATTTTTTTAACACACTGGATTTCTGTCCTTTATTACAATCCGTTATAAACAATAGTAATTGACTGATTTGTGATTGTTGCCTCGATTTATTTATACTGTTCCCTTTTAGACTAATTCATTAATGCAAATCATCAGACTGTTCTACCCATAATCAAGGTAATTTTACTGTCTGGTTGTGACTACCTAAATTTTAGGTATTTTAGGTATTTGCTGCATAACGCCATCCACCTCTCCGTTTTATTACTGCATCATCTCACCAGATTTCCATCCCATCAGAGATAATATTAGTATAATATTTTGGTCATCCAGAACACTGTGTTAAGTACTTAACATTAATTTACTCCTGTTTACCCAGACATGACAGATACGTTTATTCTTCAGAGCTCCTGATTGAGTCTGATCAGGTGTGCTGGACCCGAGGAGATGCTGAGCTGGCAGCAGGATCTTAGTGGGCTGCTGTGTGTGTGTGTGTGTGTGTGTGTGTGTGTGTGTGTGTGTGTGTGTGTGAGAGACAGAAAGCAAATCTTTATATAAGAGAGCAGTATCACGTTACACTCTGATATGCTAAAATATCTCTGAACCTAATTAAAGTCTTATTTAATTTAGTGTCGACCAACGCCTGCTAGGTTTCACTTATTACAGGTAGTCCCCGACTTATGAACATTCAAGTTATGAAAGATTCTCAACCGTACAGAATGTGATTTTCTAATGTGATTTCACAGTCCAATACAGTGAAAAACATCTCTGAGACAAAATAATGTCCCGGCTTCCCCTCACGATTTGAAGGTGCAGAGACAACGCTGTTACATTCCACTGTGAGATTCGTTCCCTTAGGCGCGGTAATGGTTTTTGGCCACATGATGGCAGTGTGTGGAAAGGGTACAGAGATTTAGTTAAGTGGAGTGTGTGTGTTTAGTGCCGATGAGAATGTCTACTAAAATCAGAAAACCTGTTTGCTCTTGTTTATAATTCCATACCTGATTTGAGCTACAGCACCCTGATACAACCACAATCACAAATCATAACAATCTCATCTCATATGAACTTTACAGATGTGTAGAGAAATTGCAGACATGAATTTTATTAATCACAGGTTTGTCAAACATTAAAAGCAAAAAAAAAAGCTTTTAGACTTTTGTAAATGTTGTTTTCATTGTTTTTTTGTTTTTTTTTAAATATTGAACGTGTGTCACGGCATTAAACGGTGTACCTACAGCTCAAACGTTCGAATCCCCAGCTGCACCCGCTGCGCTACACATGTCAGATCTTCACTAGGCGAATCGATCAGCATGGATTATTTCCAATGTCAGCTCCTTTCTGTCTCTGATCCTCACACGTGCACTACAGCTTTATAATGAGAAACATTATCCTGAAAAGTGTTTCGAGCGTCAGTTATCCCGACGTGTGTTTCGGCTCATATGTAACCCCATGTTTGAAAATGAACCAGTATGTAATTGTTTTAGATTCCTGAGCCAGGAGTTTTATTCGGTTTTGTGTAGCTGTGCTGTATGTGGCTTGTGCATTTCTAATTCAAACACACAAGATAGCGTCGCGGTAATTTATATCACTGGTTTTAATTTAAGTTCCTTGAACTGTATAGAGATTGTACAACAGTTAATAACATTTGTCTAAATAAAAGGATTTAAAGAAAGACGGATTTGTACCACTTTATGGCGTCCTTTCATTATTGAATTTTTTTCTTTTGCACTGGTGAGTGATGTCAAGCACCGCCATAAAACACAAGCACTCAGTGTTAATCAAGGAAAAAATAAGAGATAGAAAATATAGAATGAAATAAGTTACTTTTTTGGTCATTTAAATGTCACAGTCTATACAAGTAAAAAGAGGTTTTGTCTGTACATCTGTCAGAATTTGCTCTTTCAATTATTTCTTTGACATTTCAGCCACTGGAGGACCAAAGACCAGTCTCAGAAAAAAATTTGTCCATCTAGATTTTGTCACAGCATCATGTTTAAAATTTAATGAAACTTTTGCAGTACTTCTATCTCTGCCTGAAGTTTAATCTGCACCATAAGTGAAATCTAAATGTTGAGTAAAAGCGATGTTATGAACAGTTATGTGCCGGATTTAATAATCTACTTTAAAATAAGCTACTAATGCGCTACTGTCTCAATGTAAACAAACACCTGCACCAATAGATATTAATTAGAAAAGATAAAGTGAATATTTTTAACACGCTGGAGTCGTTTTAAGACAAAACTTCATCTTTATCAGATCTACTTTTTCCATTTCTCATCCGTGATTCTCTCTCCGATTACCGAACAGGGAGTGTATTTGTCTGACCACGAAAGAAGTACAAACTTCTAACGTTACACACATTCTGGATGGTGTGGTGTCTCTTACGGGACACAGAACTAGCTAGAAACTCAAGAATTTGAAACATTTTACGTAAAGGAAGTTTTCGAATCTGTAGTGCAGTTGTTTAATTCCTCCACATCTGCTCAGATGGCGCTAGAGAGTCAAACGTTGGGTCTTGTTTATCATCGTACGTAAATGTTTTCTTGGACCTAAAGTTTTCCTTCTGTTTTGCACAAAAATAAAAAATTTATTCAACATGAAAGCATAATCTGGAAAAACATAGGAACTCATCGCTAACTATCCTGAACGCTCAAGGGTCGTGTCATTCATAAATTTAGACGCCCTTCAGGAGTAAAATCTGGCATTTACAAACCCTGCATTTCTCGTTTGAATAATTTACTAGTACAGTTCGTTTCAGACACCAGCATGCCCTGACTGATGGATCACAAAGGAACAGTGTTGTTCATTTTATTTTTGTGTTCTCTCTCAATCTCTCAGTCTCACTCTCATATTTCTTTCAGATTTTTCCAGACAGGAGAGAGAGAAGATTAGAAGGAAGACTAGATGCGAGTAAGTTCTGACACCCTGCTGAACTCTACGGCTTGAGAAGGACTGAGAGGGTAAACGAGAAAACAAGATGGAAAGAGATTCACAGAGAGAGAGAAGACGAATAGCGAGGGAGAAACTGTCTGATGTTTATTTCCTTCTTGTTTTGTTTCTGTTGACACGTGTATGTGTGTGAGTGTGGACCTTGTACTGTTATGAGCCTCAGCACCCCTATGCGCACACACACTAACTTCTTCTAGAACTTTCTCAATTTTATATCTCTCTCTGCCTTATTTTCGGCGTACAAAAGGCAAACAACAGCCGGCGGAGCTTCTGAATGGCGATGAAACGAGAACGCACGTTGTCATCAGTGTATAAGATTGAGTTAATGTGTGTGAAAGATATACAGAGTGACACACACACTTGTCTCGCACCCAGGCATAATAAATAAGGCAAGAAGAACACAGAGAGGATGATGCGTTGTGAAGACCTCGTTAAAACGGACTTGAAAGGAGACAGTAGGAGGAAGTGTACAGGACAGGACATATAAAACAGGGGTGTCGGCTCTGATGTGTATGTTTTCTAGGGCGAGGCGTGCGTAGGATTGGGGATTATTTGAAATGTTATCAAAATTGTGTGACTCAGCATTTCAGAGTAAGACATTGTGAATCCTTAGCGGCCAAAAATTCTCAGAGGAACTAAATTTTGGTCCTACTTTTAGGAGTAGGAGTAAGAGCTATTGATCAACATTCTTAAAATAGGAATTGCCTCCCATCTCCATCACTTCATTAACACACCATATCCCCGTGTTTTACACTCCTCAGGGGCCGTTCAGGAAACTGACAGGTGCCACTGATGCTTTCACAAATGCCTCCACTTACTTTTTGTCTTTAGAGGTAAAAGTAAGGCAGAATTTTTCTTTAGTTATTTCTTACATTTTACTCCGCAAGCAAATTGCTCTCATCCTCTCTTCAGTCTCACTTTCTTTTCAAAATTATGTTGATCAGATCATGACAGTCCTACACAGCTCTATCATAGGGGCTTTAAACAGTTGTTAATGGAGCAGTCTGATTAGGGGAACATCATGCAGCCGAGTCACGAACCTATATGTTTTGTCTTGTCTCATAAAGCTTTCGCTCTAAACTGCTGCTGATTTCACCATTTCACTTTTTCACCATTTAAAATGACAAAAACCTGTTAAAACTACAACATCCACTATAACGTGCAACTTTACATTTAACTTTGCAATTTTGTAAACATTGTTGTTAAACGGTGACATCACATGCTTTCCATGGCACAGTCCTACTCCTCGCTGAAAGTAGCAGTAGGAAGCTTCCTAAAGAACTTATGTCCTACTCTGAGCTAGGGATATTTTCAGTCTTAAATGAACTTTGAGCCCGATTCCCACGAGTGATTCTGAGGCGCTTTAGTCAGTACTAACCCCAGCGCTCTTCTGTTGTCTTATCTTTCTTTTCTTGTAATTTCTTCTCCACAAGGTGGTCGAGGTGCCCATCGCTTTAAGATCCTGGACTGCCATGAAGCCTATATTAAGAATGTAAATTAAATCCACTGGTTTATAAAGGTCACCCTTGACTTATGAACATTCGAGTTACAAATTTCCACAGATGCAAACGGACCACAGTTCTGCTTCCGGTTCAATAGCAGAAGTAGCTCACGTTTATTATACAAAAAATAGACATTGCAGTGCACCAGATACCAATATTTACAATTTTATACCATATTTTCAGTGTGTCAGTGAATTTATAAAATGTCTAATGTCCGGTATAGTGTATTTGTCTGTGTGTATGTGGGAGAAATGAGTCGGCTTCACCGCCTTCAATGAATCATTCTACGATGATAGAAAATGTCTGTCCTGTAATGCTGTCCTGATGGTGAATAATCCTAATTTCGGAAACTCCTCAGCAAAACAGAGTTCACAGTCCAATACAGTGGAAAACAGCTCTGATTTAAATTGACGACACTCAAATGAGATTAATTTTCTTATGCGCGGTTACAGTTTTTGGCCACATGATGGCAGTGTAGAGGAAAGGGGACAGAGATTTAGTCAAGTGGATTGGTATGCTTTATGATGTACAGTGTATTTGTATCAAAGGCGTTTAAGACTCACTTTGTCGGACTTAAGAACAAATCTGGCTTACGAATGTGCTCCTGTGTTCGCAAGTCTGGAACTACCTGTAATAATGAATTATTACACAAGCACTGTTTCTCATGAAGAAAATTCTTCAGGTCAATGAAGTTAGTGACGCTGTGTTCACAACGTTTTTGTAAAATTGTATTTAACCCCTTTTTTTGTCGTATTACTTCTGTAGGAGTTAAATTGTAAATGTGATGCAAGTGCCGGTGATGAAGCAAAAACAGGAAAAACAATCGATTGAAAAGAAAGCGGAGAACGGAAAGTGGAGAGAGCAGAAACTATATCGCTCAACGGAAATGTTTTCAACTGATACTTAACCGTAACTAAACCGTAGGTACCTGTTCCAAATTACTTTCAAATTCGACTTCAAGACAGACTTAGGAACAGATCGCATTCATATAAGACAGCTTGTTGTTTCCTTTATTTTCCCAAAACAAAAAAAAAACTAGTGGATGTTGAGTGATAATAATAATATAAATAAAATGTATTATTATTATTATTAAGTGCCTTTCAAAACACTCAAGGACACCGTACAAAAAACAATCAACAATACAAATGTGAAATACAGACAACACAAAAACAAGCATGTACAAAAAACTGTGAATTCGAAGAGAATAAGCTTTAGAGAACAGATAGGTATTGAGTCTGGTTTTAAAGAGAGAGAGAGAGAATCTAAGTTACGGATGTCAGGTGGGAGGGAGTACTGAGACGGGCCGGATTATGGATTACCTTAAAAGTGATCAAAATGATTTTAAATTCGATTCTGTATTTTATGGGAAGCCAGTGAAGTTGCTGCAGAACAGGGGTGATGTGATGGACTTTGGATAGTAAGGATTTGGTGCCGATGTCCGTATTCAATTTAAGGAAATTGTGGCTAAACCAAGACTTTATTTCATAAAGGCAGTTAGTAAGGGAGGAGGGTGGAAATGAGGAATTAGGTTGGCAAGAGAGATAAAGCTGGGTGTCATCAGCAAAGCAATGAAAAAGGATATTATACAGTATTTACGAAAGATGTTATCAAGTGGGAGAAGATAAATGATAAAAAGAAGGGGCCCCAGGACAGAACCCTAGGGAACACCAGTAGTTACATGGGAAGGCTGAGAAAAGAATGATTTGAGATGTATAAACTGAGAGCGGCCAGAGAGATAAGAGTGAAACCAGTCAAAGCGTGTGTGAAAAATGCCAATAGACGACAGTCTGGTAAGAAGTATGGTGTGAGAAATGGTATCAAAGGCTGCAGTCAGATCAAGAAGAATAAGAATTGTAAGTAGTCAGAGTCAGCAGCCATGAGGAGGTCATTAGTGATTTTCATAAGGCCAGTTTCAGTACTGTGAAGGGGACGAAAGCCAGATTGGAATTGTTCGTAAAGATTATTCAGTGATGGGTGTGAAGTTAAGCAGCAACAGTTTTTTCAAGTATTTTTGAGATAAAGGGAAGGTTAGAAATTGGGATTATTATAATCATTGGGATCTAAACTGAGTTTTTTGATTACTCAAAGTCACAGCAAGGTCAAGTGTCTGAAATAGTTCTCCTTTGACAACTTCCTTTGAGGTTGAAATATCCTTTAACAGTTTGAGTAAGTCATGTTCATCATCCAAGCTTTGGCTGGCTTTATCTGATATCTATTTGCGATTTTGAACACTGTAATACTGTGGAGTAGCTTTAGGGCTAACAGAAGACATGAGGCCAGCAAGGCCAAGAGGGCATGCTGTCTCTCAGAGAAGTTTAGAAAGAGAAAACTTTGTTGGGGGAAACTTTTTCCCCCATCATACACTTTTCTGGAGTTATAGACCCTTTTCCAGTGTTTGTAGCTGCAGTAAATCTGCCCTTTGTGGCAATCACTGGCCAAAACTCTGTATAGAATGGCCACACAGACCTCTCTGTCTCTGTCTCTCTTCCTCTCTTTCTCTCTCTCTGTCAGCAGGAGCCTGAGAGAACGCTCGGTGTCAGAGCCTCCTGCCACTCACCTGACAGAGGAAAAAGAAAAGACATTCTTCACCTCCACCCCACGATATCTACCCTGCATCTTCAATATTTCATGAGCGTATCCTCTTTGAGAGACAATAACAGAATGAAAAGAGAATAAATCAGAAACATAGAGAGTGTGGCTGTGGGAGTGAGAGAGAGAGAGAGACAGTCGTATTCTCCTCGTGCTGATAAGAGGTCAGAGTCCTGAACGCAGCCGTGTTAAGAGCATTCGATCGGACGTTCAGCGACTTCACAGGAGATCGTTGCTCTGTTTCTCCTTCTCAATTGAACAGCTTCTCCAGCGCTCCTCCCTCCAGCTCGTTACTGACCCTGAATCAGGACGGGTTAAACGAAAGCAGTGCATTACCAGCAGGGCTTGAAGTCAATTTTTTTGGCGGGGACAAAAAACAACAGTGTTAAATAAAAAAACATAGGTACCGTGTGAGGATGAGATATATGAGGTTTCAGAATGAACAGTGCATCAAAAAGCATAAATAATTTCATATGTCATTTTATATAATAATGATAAAAGCACTGTACAGAGTATTCTATGTACTGAAATCCTGTTTTATCTGTTGTAGGAAACCTGTCCCATAAGTTAGATAAAAAAATGTAGAACGAGTAGAAGTGAAGTCATGAGCAGTTTTGTGCCAGACTATGTCACAGCAGCCAGCACTTTTTTGGATGAATATAGCATGGCTATACGCGGCACTCAACAGCGCCAATGAACACAATAACACAATGTAACAAAAGTTTGGCTTTAAGTGTTGTTTCCTTATTGTATCTGCTTTCGTGACCTGAACAACGGTTTTTTAAAAACTCTTTAAACCTGTTTTAAAATTCCACATAAATTCAATGAAGTATCATTTTTTATTAAAGTATTAAAGTATTTTAGGAGTTTCCAGAACTTTTTGCATGGTCGACCCTTCAAAACATTGACGTAGGAAGCATGCACCTGCTATCATAGATCCAGAAATCCCATCATTCATTGGGCCAGTGCCACACTGTACACAGCTCCCCGTGCCTACTCGTCCAGTGAGAGATCAGCTGTCTTCAGAAGAGAGCAACACTTCAGAAGAGGATGAAGAGCTAGATAACGAAACCAGTTCTTGAGCTAGATAACGAAACCAGAAAACTTGGTTAAAGACCTTGGTCTCACAGCTGAGCTTTTGACATTGTGGAACTTGCTAGATGAAAGTGTGCATGTAGCAGATTAGCGAACGCATCACAAGTATTTTTCAAGCCTCTTCAGTCGTCAAAAGCAAGATGAGTTTTGCTTTTCTTCTGCAACGATGTGACTGGTCTGTATAAAGCAATTGGAATTTCCCGTAACCCCAGTGAGTGGCGCTCCTTAATGGACAAGTCATGCAGAAGCCTCAAAGCTATGCTGCTTTATAATGGACACATGTATCTGTCTCTTCCACTGGCTCACTCAGTGGAGCTTAAAGAGAAATACAGCAGTGTTAAAATCTTGTTATATGCTTTGAAGTACAAGGACTACCGCTGGGAGATGATCAGAGACTTCAAAATGGTGGCATTCCTAATGGCACATTGCCACAGGCGAGACTGGCAAGAGTGAACTGAGTTCAATGTGAGCAGAAACGATGTGGGAGCCACAGGTAGACCCACAAAAAGTATTGGTTCCAGCATTGCACATTAGATTGGGCTTGATAAGGAATAAAGCAGGGATCTTTGTAGGGCCACAAATGAAGAAACTAAAGGAGTGTAAGTAATATCATAAGAACCTTATCAGGACACAAAAAGCTGCATGGAGCAGCTTTGTTGCAGTGGTTTAAGGGTTCCTTGGAAATCACAAAGCCGAAAAACTATGTGGAACTTGAAGAGACTATGGTGCTAAAGTTCTGCGAAATGGGCTGCAGAATGTCCCTCAAAGTGCGTATACTTGACGATGATCTTGACAGATTTTAAGACGAGATGGGTGCATACTCAGAGGAACAAGGTGAACGCTTTCATCAAGATATTCTTGACATTGGTGGGGGGTCGACTACATTTGGACTCTAGGCAAGGAAGGACGCAAGGAAAACTATTTACTGTTTTGCGCAATTTGAAAATTTTAATTTTGGTCTTGTTAGGACAAGTTCACATTCGCCAATTTTCATATAAATACTTCAGTGAATTTCAGAAATATCATTGCCTGGGTACAAAAACAAAGTTTGAAGGAAATTGTACCCATTTTACAACCTTACTATGTGTAAGCCAGTAGCAAATAACAATTACTATTCAAGGACAAAAATTTAGTTACATTGTGTAATTTACCGTAAATACGAGTATGTGGAAGACACAGAAACGACCGTAATGCCCCTACAATCCTCAAAAAAACCCCAGAAATGAACGCACGACACAGCATGGACTGCTCCCAAAAAGTCAAGTACACTATGAAAACTCACCCTTTAAAGATGTATGGACGGATAATTGCATGGTTATTCTTCCTGCAGGAAGTTTAAAACCAGTTTGTCTCGTGCGTTCCAAAAACTCTGGTGCTAATTTAAGCAATAATGTAAAGCGCCACTGTGAGATAAAACGGGTTGTTAGAGCAAACATAACCACAGCAGTCGGAGGGGAGCGCGTGTTCAATACCTGAACTGAGAGCGCAGTGTTATTTGCTAAAATCAAAATGTGGAGTAAAAGTGATGTTACGAACAGTCATGATCCAGATGTAATAATCTTACAGAATGTGATTTCTTTGTATTAATAAGTTCGACAGAGAGTTCAGAAAGACAGACATGTACGTAGGCTTGAAATAATATCACTGATTACATTAAAGAGCATCAGATTATTTTTAGCTTTAATCTTTTAACTGTTTCTACAAACTCTTTAATCAGCAATAATGTGTACTTACACTAGTTGTGAAATAGAAAGATTTAAAATAGTTTATTAATAACAATCATTTAATAATATGATACAATATTAGTTATTAATTTGATATTTACTCTGCAGTCCAGAGGATTAGTGGTTTAAGTGCAGACTGATTTTTATGCAGACTGATATATGTTGTGTAGACACAACCGAGACGATCCCAGACTTTAAGTCAATAAACCGGATACAGTAAAACTTTCAGATTTGTGGATGTGAGTTGAAAATGCCAAATTTAAGAAGATGGTACAGAGTGTAAATGAAAACACATGTTTAAGTAACATTCAAGTAAAGTATTAATACATGAAAATGCCACTTATGTATGGTACTCGGTACTGTGCAAAAGTCTTGGACCCCCCTGACAGACTGCTAAAAATACTATTTAAAAAAAGTTATTTTTTAAACAACCTCAGCATCAACCTCATTTTCCCCTCTTATCTTTTCCAACCATCAGCAGTACACTAATCATCACCTGATCATACGTTTAATTAGAAGTATTTTTTTTTTTATGCTCAAATGATTCATAGGTCACTGTGTGACTTTACAAATAAAAAAAAGTTCCTCTGAAACTGCTAAATGCCAAAATAAAAGAGAGCCAAAAAAGTCCTTCAGGAAGCCAGGACATTTATTCCTCAAGACTTTATTAAAAATTGAAGACAGTTGGAAGACAAAAAGCTAAAAAAAAAAATTTTTGTCTCAACTTTTTCACAGTACTGTATTATATGTACACGTTACATATAGTTTTCTAAATGATAGTTATCCGTGTGACCGTGTTAGGAATGGAACAAGCAAATGGCTTTAAAACGTGGAATACGAGGAGGAGTGAGGAGGAGTGAAGAATAAAGCGCCTGAAGTCTCCAGCAATTTGAGCTGTATTATCTTTAAGCTCCCTCGTGTCCGCTCTTTATGGCCTCGGAGCCGGCAGCAGTGCAGCGCTTTATTGGATAACAGTGTCGACTTGCCTCCGGAGAGAGGACAGATGAGAAAAGGAAGAAACGACACCTCATGACCCGCAGAGCACGTGGCATATGGTCTAGCGCGAACCCAGTGCAAAAACGTCAGTAATAATTTAACAGCCATGAGCTGAGAAAGAGACCGAAAGCGAGCAGAACGTACAGGATGAGGAAGACTAAGCGTTTGTTTCATTTGCTTATTTAAATTTTTTTACTTCTGATCCAGACTACTTCTAGTAGATACAGATCTACTTATATGTTTTAATAGCTATTTGGCTCAGTAGTACGTTTCTCGCCTGCCATGCAGAAGGTCTGTGTTCGACTCCCAGCCAATGCTCAAACCCCAGCCACACGGTCCCAAGATAAAAATGGAAGGCTTGCATCAGGAAGGGCATCCTGCATAAAAAAACCTTTGCCAAGTTATTGTTCCGATCAAATGTCCACTGTGGTGACCCATCGACAGGAGCAGCCAAAAAACAACAATAAAAACAAAAAACCATCCTCGTCCTCGTGCCGTCCATGTGCACATGCTAAGCTTGACAACATGAAAGAAGAGGATGTGGTTAATCTGATGCTTTTCAGGATTTAACTGCCACATCAGGAGTAACACCATCTTCCTGAACTTCCTGAAACTCCTCTAAGGCGCACGAGTCAGACGTCAATTTATTCCAAACTCCTGGAGACAAAGTTTTTCCTGCGAATAAAGTTTTTCCGAGGAGTGATGCTGATTGACAAGCACTGAAAGGGTGGGATAAAGCTGTGCAGGTTCTCCTCCAGGCAGCAGAACCGGAGTCTCATGATGATCGCTATCGCTCGGTGCATGCTAAAAATACACCTCCACTGCATCACACGGAAGAAGTGTGGTATGGGATCTAATATCTCGGGGCGTGTAGTGTGCAGAAAAGTCATTTCTCATTATCGGTACAGTACTCATTATCACAGACGTTTCTGTTGCTGGTGTTGATCCGCTGGTAACAAATAGCGCACGCTTGATACTTACACGTAACTCTGTAACTCCAATTACTCTGATGTGTTTTACGGTGTTCTTTAACAACCCTCTCAATATTACTGTAGCGCACCCGTCGCACGCAGCATGCTTAATGAACTGAGATGGATCTGATTCCTCTCCTCGCTTAAATGCAGAACGCTCTAATCACCCTGATCCATCTCGATACGTCAACCTCGAAAAGGATTTATCTTTTATACCAGGAACTTTCTTTGAGAACTTTTTTTTTTTTAATCGGCAAGATCTTTGTGTGTTGTTGTTTAATGACGCCACATTTCCTTGAGCTCCCTCCTTGAGTACATTTCCTTCTTTTCAGGAAGGAATTCTTTCTCTACACTCACTGTTGGCCAAAACACAAAATCGGTGCTGATTTTATTTATTTATTTATTTTACTTATACTTATAGCACAGAAAATGTGTGTGTGACCAAAATAAGCTACTTCTGAAGTTTATGCAACATGGACATGACCAATCTCGCATGACCAATCTCACTTTTTGACCTACTGTAGGTGAGACACTTTTTAGCAGCGATACCATGTTTTGGCCAAGTCACAGCGCTTCACCGCAGAGCTCTGGAAGGTGATCAGGCAAAGATGCTTCATCATGCCTTTACAAACACGGAGGTCAGAAAACACCTGATGTAACTCAATCGTAATAATAATAGAAATATAGGAGGAACCTAGAGGACATGTGACTGTGTAAGGGTAACAGGGAAACTAAACATTGCTGGAAATGACGCAGTCTTACAAAAAAAACTCCATCACTTGGAATGCTCATACTTTCAAACCGTTTTCAGTGATGCCTACAAATTTAGTTTTTTTACTGCAGCGCCTCCTCCTTTATCCTCCACCTCCCCCTCGTCCTCCTCCTACAGTATCACTTGTTCTTTGAAATTTCTTCAATAAACACAACCAGCCTGGTTGTTCATCACGACTGCCAGCCATCAAGGTTAGGCGGTCTGTCTGTTTTTTTTTTTTTTTTTTTCCTTTATCAGTCGTAACTTTTTCATTAGTTTAAAGGCTTGTTAATGAAAGCGAAGCATCAGAGCAGGACACTTTTAGAGAAACCTTTCGGGGACATTTGTCTTTGAATTTCAGTTATTGACCTGAAGTAAGCTGGGTCTGGTATATAATGAATGGTTTTTTAGGTGATATATATACTGTATATATATATTTTTGTAAGGATAAAGTTGCCTGACTGAGCTAATACATTTACTTAGTTCAATGAAGCAATGCTAATCGCTCCAAGCGACAGAATTTTATGCTAACCGCCACAATTTGGCTTTTCATCCTGCATAGGAGTGATTTTAAAATGTTTTTTTTTTTTAGTAATTGCTTTGGATGCTCCTCAAATGTTCTTGTCACAAGAATAAACCTTCCAGAGCACTTTATATTTCCGTTTCTTCTCCCGTCCAAGTGTTTTCAAAGTTGCTAAGAAGGTGCCGGCTTCGGCGAGCCAAAAAATCGTTCGCATTTCACAACTACTGTTGCCGTTAGAGACATTTTCATAATTGGCCACTGAATCAGCGCTGATCTCCGGAGCTGCAGGTCAGCGTGGGAAGGAGCGTATTTGCATACAGCCGTCTGCGGCCCGAGATTGAACTCGGAGTAAAATGTTCCCCCGTGATTACAAAGCCTGGGGAGAAGCGAGGGGATTAGACGTCGATCTGCAGCAAATCCTCCCCCGCTGATTAGCTCTGTTTCAGAGTCTTTGTGTTAATGCTGGCCACGTCCGCCGGACTGCTTTTTAATAACGCCGCAGTCCGGTAGCTTAGCTCTGTTTTGTTTACCTCCACTTAGTTTATGGAAGCCGTCTGTGTTCGAAGCTCGCAGTAAACTTTCTGGTGCGCTAATTGGGTTTGGCTAAGCCGTGATTCGTTAATCCAGGTGCTGCGCGGGTGAACTTGTAAAGAGCTGCAGAGATACACGCCGCGGCAATTTTCCACTCCAGCGTCGCATTCGGGTCATGAAGAGCGTCGCAATTACTGATGAGTTGAATCAGGTGTGTGTTGAAGCTCAAAAAGAAAAAGACGACATGAAAAATTTGACAATATTCTGGAGGTCAATAAAAAAAAAACTTATTCAGTACAATGAAACACTTTACTCAAAAACTGCATCTTAGTCTTAAATGTGCCCTCTGTAGGAGGTGTGGCCTCTGTATCTGTCAGTCACAGTGAATTAGGTGTGGCCTCTGTATCTGTCAGTCACAGTGAAGGAGGGGTGTCCTCTGTATCTGTCATTTCAAGTAAAGGAGGCGTGGTCTTTGTATCTGTCAGTCAGAGTGAAGGAGGTGTGACCTCTGAATGTCAATCATAGCAGAAGAGGGAGAAGGAGGTGTGGCCTTTGTCAATAACTCTAAGTAGACGGAGCCTCTGTTCCTAATTAAATAGTTTCTTTCCAGCATTATCTCCTGATCTCCAGTAGGTGAGGTGTTCATCATGTTGTCGTTGGAGGACAGAGACACTAACACACCTGTCGTTACAGGAGAACGAGCACGAGGACATGAGCTGATTGTTTATCTGCGCTCCTGTTTCTGAGAACAGAATCCTTCTACATACTCGTCTCTTTTTATCTATCAGTTACGCTTTATCTGTTCTGGTGTTTTCGTAATTTCTGTCACACCGCGTTCGGCTTCTTGTTGTCCTGTTTACAAAATACGCTTCCTGCTAAAATCATCTTTCGCCCAATCGCGAGCCTGCCTCGTTCGTACGGGTAAACAGGCAGTAACTAGCGCTCTGTCCTCTCGCCCACGTGTGCCGCTTCATCCCCCCTAATAATCTAATGACGTTTAATGCCTCGTAATTACAGCGGGAACGTTCAGATAACATATTTCATAAAAATTCAACATGTCTAAACAGGATTGGGCTTTTAATGAGGAGTTCAGGCGAACACGTGTGCAGCAAAAATCACGCTGACCCCGGCTTGCTCCTGTGTGTGTGTGTGTGTGTGTGTGTGTGTGTGTGTGGAGCCCAGGTAAGAGTCTGTACTTCAGCATGAATGACCCTTATATAAACCTGATTTAGCCTGCATTTCTCTCTCTCTCACACACACACACACACACACACACTCTGCTCAGTTTGTTTTATGTATCACTTTAAATCGATTGTGAAACATTGATTTATGAGTAAATGTGTTTATCCTGTATTTCCTGGAAATTTACTGACAGGTTAGAAGGAATCAGAGAACCCGGTACCGGAGACCTCAAGGGTACTTAAAGTGTAGACGTGTACTCAAGTATAACAAAGTAAAAAATATATATGTTTACAAAAAAAAAGATTGACGTCTTGACAATCATGAGCTCGAGGCTCACAGTAGTTTGTGTTTTACCTTGGCCTGTTAGAAGGACGTGTTTGCGTTTCGTTGTTCAGAAAGCACACCGTGGGCTGGAATTGATTGTTCAGACTTTGTCAGGGTGGTGCTCCAAAAAAAGAGAAACCAACAAAAAAAACAACAACAACAAAAAAAAAAACTTGTCTTACACAACGGAGGCAAAATCTCACGCTTCCCGGCTGCACCGAGACGCGGCCGTGTCCCGATAAGAGACAGAACACAAATAAACCATGGCAGCTAGCGCACGCCGCTCTGACATTTCCCTCCTCTCCTATTGTTGTGGCGTCGGTGAGAAAGCAAAAGAGGGTGTAATTTGGATTCCATCCCACACACACTCACACACATACACACACGAGAGCCACAGTTGAGCTGTGAATCTGAGCACGAGTTAGCTGTTATAACAAAAGTGCAGTTATAGCATCAGATCATAAAGACCTGCGAGTGATTAACACAGAGCCGTCGTCTAAGGTTTGATTGTCGCTGACACTCATTTAGTTTAGCGTTTGTTCAGTTCCTACCAGAAGCATCAGAAATGGAGAGAAGTTAGTTAAAGTATAATTCCACCATCCTGCACGTTAATATTGACAAATATGTGACATTCATTGGCATCCTTTTGCTTTAAATGTCTTTCTATAGCATGTTAACTTCGCTTCGGGTTAACACTCTTCTACATTACCCACAATGCCTTTCAGCAACCTTCTGATTAGAGAACCCCTCGACTCCATCACTGAGAGCTGAGCTTTACTCCTTTACATCTGTCTCACCTCCTCGTCTGGACACTCTACTCAAACAGATCAGCTCCCAAAGGTTAACGTAAGCTTAATCATCACTAGGGTTGAGTACCGAGACCAGGTGCTAATATGGCACATACTGTATGGTACCTACAGAACCCGTATGTACTAGAACCGAATCAGAACACGAATTTCGGTGCCTCATTTCATTTCCACTTAAATGCCAGAGCGATCGACTGAAATATGTATCTGTCCATCTTCTTGCAGATCACGAGCTGACCGAGCCAGGCCGGGTCTAGACGACGTCTCGTACGGTGGCTCTGCTGCGTCCTGGGACTTTGCGTTCAGCATTTGCTGAAAAACCACAACATGAACCGGAAAAGGCGGCGCGGTGGTGTAGTGGTTAGCACTGTCGCCTTGCACCTCCAGGGTCTGGGTTCGATTCCCGGCCAGGCTCGATTCCCGTCTCTGTGTGCATGGAGTTTGCATGTTCTCCCCGTGCTTGGTGGGTTTCCTCCGGGTACTCCGGTTTCCTCCCACAGTCCAAAGACATGCAGGTTAGGCTAATTGGCGTTCCTAAAATTGCCCGTAGTGTGTGATTGGGTGTGT
The DNA here is from genome assembly GCA_030522415.1 of Channallabes apus. Lineage (NCBI taxonomy): Eukaryota > Metazoa > Chordata > Actinopteri > Siluriformes > Clariidae > Channallabes > Channallabes apus. The sequence continues at coordinate 3,819,153 of CM060123.1, forward strand.
GAGTGTGTACAGTATGTGTGTGTGCCCTGCGATGGATTGGCACCCTGTCCAGGGTGTACCCCGCCTAGTGCCCGAAGTCTCCTGGGATAGGCTCCAGGTCCCCCGCGACCCTGAACACAGGATTAAGCGGTATAGAAAATGAATGAATGAACCGGAAAAGTTGTTTTTTAAAAGTTGACCGCTTATGACTTATCTTAGAGATCCGTCTACCTCCATCATAGATGTCTTTGTTCTTTGACTTGGAATCGACATGCGACTACTAAATTCTTATAGAAACGACAAAAATGCCAGCGACATGCTATCAGAAGAATGTGAAGTGTTCTGATTTAAACCTCACGTCTGGTTCAGGATGCTGTTTCTGTACATTTCACTCTAAAGAAAGAGATCTACATCAGGGGAGGTTCACGAGCTGCAGGAGCTTCGGATTCAGTGATGTGAGAACCGAACAGTCTGTGTTCAGATGAAATAATATTTCCTTTCGTGTGTAGTTAGTATTTGTGTAAACCGCTCTGTTGTGTGTTTGTTGCAGTTTGGAGTGGAGCGACAAAACACCGGGTTGTAGGAAATGATGCAAGACGTTTAAATCTGCGGCGTCACCAGCAGTGATGCTGTGAGCAGAGAGGAAAGGAACAGTTTGAAAATAAATGATCCAGATTCAGATGTTAAACATCACGTCCTGCAGGTTATTTTTTTAGCCAGATGTTCGTCTGTATTTGCGGCTAGCTTTAAAGTATAACACAGATGCTGTAAATGAACAGAATTAGCCTCGGCTAACGAGAGCCTCGTTCGAGTCCGTCTCCGCGCTCTGAAAAACAGACATCATGATGTACGTTTAAAAACATTTCACTCCAGCTGGAAACGAGCGCCGTACTTCAAAGCTGGAAGTATTTATTTATTTATCTATTTATTTAATATGAAGGTTTAGTTTTTGGATGGTGTTGGAGAGGAAGGAAAAGTCCGGAAATCAGTTGCGCTTTAGTGGAACGGTGTTTTAGTTCGTAAGTGTGTTTTTCTTCTGAGTCAAAGCAACACCGATTCAAACCGCTCTGGATTAAGTTCATAAAACTTATTTTAGTTCATTTTTGCACCTGTTTGTTTGATGACGATTGAGACGTGACGTTCCCGCGGCGCTACGACTCCGTACCTCGGCTCAGGTTGGATCACCTTCTCACCAGAGTTGATTCGGACCCAGTCTCGTGTTCAATATTCGATCCAGAATGAGAGAGATTCTCCCTTGTGTTTGCCCCGGACCACTCTTCAGGTCGATCAGTCGTGTTTGTGTGTAAATAAAGTCAGGAAAAAGTGAAATATCTCCTAATAATCCTCTTTCTCTGCTCTCTAACCCAAACTCTTCTCTGTTGTTCTTGTTACCTGACAGTGTGTGAGCAGCGCATCTTGAACTCCCGGTACCCAATTATTTTTACGGTCTGTGTTGGTGTGTGTGTGTGTGTACAGCATGCCGGATTCATGACACACCTGATACACCATCCTGCCCTTTCAGGTCTCTCTCTCTTTCTCTCTCTCTTTCTCTTTCTTTTTCTCCTGGAGCTCTACAGTATCTCTGTCTTCATTTCTCCCCTAAAAAGTTCCCCGTGTCTCCTGATGTCCAGCCGTAGCCAGTCACCGCGAGCAAAAACAAACCCGCCGTCTCACACATGAGGCAAGACCTGGGTTTCATTTCATCACACGATTCTCTCACTCTGTGTCCTTCACTTCAATTATTCATCAGCACGAGTCCGTGTCCTTCTCTCACGACGTTTCTCCAGCTTTAATTTACACAGCAAACGTCAACTTCATCCTATGGCTAAAAAAAAAAAACAGGTTTTCTCCCCCAAAAAATATATTTTCTTCTACTTATGACATACTTTGACGTCTCTGCTTTACGGAAACTGTTACATTTCACATATAATATCTAAAGCCTTGTTGGCGAAACTCGTCAACTTGTCATTTCCTCACATCATATTTTAATCAGACTGTTGAATCACCATATCTTTGTGATCATTTATCAGATATTTAAATGTCTGCCGGAACTGTAACTATATATATATATATATATATATATATATATATATATGCTTTTTATTTTTTGGGGGGGATTTTAACCTGCTTGAACAGAAGACTATAACAAAAAGCTTGAGCCTGGGAAGATGTTTCCCTGTTTCCCCGGGAGTCACATGTTCATGTCATGTGTGTTAATTAACCTGGTCATTAAGTCCACACCATCTGTCTGAATGATCCAATCTAGTTCTGCTGGTATAGAGAGTTTGAATCGTTCCTAATTATATGATGTAACAGAGAGAGAGAGAATAAGGCAAAGCAGTTTGGAGTTCTGGTCCAGCTTGATTGTGGTCTGATTAGAAGATAGACGATAACATCTGATCTTCTCTCTCTTTCTGTTGTCTCACACTGACGGATCGTTTTCTTTCTCACAAAGCGATCGTCTTCCCCAAGGAAGTCTGGCTGTGAAAAAGAGCGTTCCAGACCGAGAGCTCTCACAGCCCGTTCCGATAAAAAAGAGACCAGAATAACAGACTCTATCGTTAAGTTTAACTGCTGTGACATCTGCTGCTCCGATTCAGAACGCATTAACGGAGCAGCGGAAAAGACTGAGGCACCACATCCGGCTCGATCCTGCCTCAGTTAAACAAAACAACAACCGCCATGCACACATGTGTGAATTATTCTACAGTCACACAGTCACGTGGTTCTGTTACTCTCACTTCTCTTACTTCTCATCATCGAGCCATAATACCTTCACTTAGCATATTAAACTTCAAGTTTTTCTTTTTCTTTTTTTTTTTGCATTTTCATCGGAACGACTCCGTGGCGCAGCAGTAAAGCGCTGTGGAGAACCGCGGGCACCGAACCAATTAGGAGAAATTGTCGTTTTGTACTCTGAACTCTGTGAGGCTCTGTGCAGCTGCTCTTAGAAAAAAACTAAACTAAATGTACCTACAGTATTGAATGTTAATCCCAAAGTGCACGAGATGTAAAGGTACGTCTTGTATAATTGTTAAATCAGGAACGAAACACGAAGGTACGGTAGGTCGTGTGTTTTGTTCAAACGAATCAAAGGTAAGATGGAGTTTACAACTCCTGACTGAAAGTATGGAATCACCATTCTTGGAAAATGTTCATTCAATTGTAACCCTAACCCTAACCCTAAGTAAATACTTAATCACAGATTTGCCACAAAACTATTTTCATTTAACATTCCAACCTTCAGGCCTTTAGAAACACTTATTTAAAAAAATGAAAAAGGAAGAAACGTCCTAGTCAATCACAACTGTTTTTGCAGATCAAGCAGAGGAATAAAAAAAAAAAAAGGGAATCACATTAATTCTGAGGGCTTGTGTATTACGACCCCTCAGAATGTTTTGGATATTTACACACAGCTCCATTCTCGAGACCATGTGAATGGAGTAACCTTCAATTTCAATTCAATTCAGTTTTATTTGTATAGCGCTTTTAACAGTTGTCATTGTCTCAAAGCAGCTTTACACAATCAAAAGAATTAATTAAGTTTGTATGGAATGTGAATGTGTATGAATCAAAATGTTCAGATAGTCCCTGGTGAGCAAGCCCGAGGGCGACAGTGGCAAAGAAAAACTCCCTGAGATGGTAATAGGAAGAAACCTTGAGAGGAACCAGACTCAACAGGGAACCCATCCTCATCTGGGTGAAACAGGAAGCAGGAAATGATCTGCATTTATACAGTGTGTTAGGTGGCAGCCAGTTCAGCTATAATAGTTGATGTTAATTGATGTTAATATGGAGTCCAGGTAGTTATTGGAGACTCAGATAGACTTGTAGAAAGTTCCAGTTTTGAACTATCGCGCAACTGCAGCAAAGTCAAGTCCTCAGAGAAACAGCTGCTAACACCAGTCGAGGCCAGAACCATCTTCTAGGTAGAGAGAATCATCCCCAGACACCAGACGCATCAGAAAGAGACACACAGGGCGTCCATGTGACGAGATCTCCAAGCAGAAACGGGGCACCAGGATGGATCAGACAGGTCCGGAGGGCAGAGGGAGTCTGGATCACTGGCAGCTCAGGAACCACATGTGTAGCTCGACAGAGAGAGAGAGGGGGAGAGAGTAAGACCAACATTTACCCACAATGCATTGTGATTAGGTACATGTCTCTTTGTAAGTGTAAGGAAGCGCTATAAAGTGTTTGATCTTTCAGGAAGTTAATATTTAATGTGTTAAACCGATACTGAGAAACATGTAACATCAGTGAAATGATTTAAAACTTGTGTGTTGCTTCTGCTGCGACGCTCGAGCGTGATGAACTGCGTCTCCAGAAACCCACGTCGTGTCCCTCATTTCTCCTGTTGTGTGTCGAGTGGATGCTCACATGTTTCTGGAACAGCAAGGAGAAAGAAGAAAAGAACGAAGAGCAGAAAATTTAATTCCCAAAAGTTCAAGCCCTGAGTGGGATTCGAGCCAACAACTGCTCACACCAGAGACAAAGCTGAGCCTTAAGTCTCATACCGCAACAAGAACCTCTTGTTTAAACCTTTCACTGTTGAATTCAGATTATTTGTAAGAAACAGGAAGAATAGTAGAAAAGCAGATTCAAGCCGATCACTCAAACCACAAGGCTCCAGACAAACACTGTCAGCGCCGCCTTGTTGGACTTTTGGATTAATAAATGGATGACATTTCATTCTGTCCTCACCAAAACCCCCGTATCCTTTAACCACACACCAGTATTACACGATATCGCTGAGAAGGTCAAGAATATTATACCTCTTTCACTCGGGTTCTTTTAGTGTAATCCTTCTTGTGGACTTCCTGTGAAGCCTGGACACATTATCAAATACATTATTGATGGAACATGACTCAAAAAACCCCCAAACTTCACACAGGAGTCAAGAATATTTAATGTGATAGACATTTTACAGTAAACACATAAAAGGGCTGTGTTTACTGTAAGAGCCTCAATCATGCCAAAAAATATGCGGATGAACTCATTTCTGAACATTTTCACTGCTCAAGCTTAGCTGCGTTTCAGCAATGCAGCATAATAAGTTCCTGCAACAACTATAAACACAAAAACAGGCAGAACAAAATACAACCTAAAAATACATCATAAAGAAAAAAATAATAAATTGTTAAAGTAAGTTTCTTACATGTTAAAATGACAGCTATGTTAAAACAAAATGACATACATATATATAAAAACATAAGCACTGCTCAGTTCCCAAAATGCACTGCAACATGGTAGCGCCCAAATGATTACATGGTGTGTCTCGATTCTGGGGCTGCATCCTTCAAAGGACGCAATTGAACACAGATTACATCATAGCATGGTGACTAAGGCTGTCCCGTTCCGAAGGCTCCCTGGAGACGATGGAGGATGCAGGACCTGAGGATATTGAAAATAAATAGGTTATAAAAATAGAATATACAGTATATATATATATATATATATATATAAAAACAAAAAGGGGTTTGTGTGAAATCATAAAAGTATAGTTACACATTATAATTCAAATTATTATTGTTATACAAGTTAGTTTTGCCTGAGCAATCTGATAATATGAGGCAAGAGGCGTTATTCCATGAGGGCTGATAATAGACAGTAACAGCACTGTGAGGTGTAACTGTATGTATGAGTGGGCGTGTCCCAGGTGTTGTCCAGTGGTTAATGACAGTAACTGTGTGTCTCAGCGTGGGTGAGAGTAGGTCTGTACGGTTCGCAGTACTGAGGAGAGAGCAGCTGCCTGACAAAACCCACATTCACAACCAGTCACCGAAGCACTTTCAGTAAGAACACACATCTGATAACGTTATGTAACGTCTTAAACAACACGCCGTCCCTGCAGTAAATAGGCTCACTAGTTAAGAGCCCCTAAGTCATTCTGAATTACACAAGCTATAAAGCTAACTAGCTTCTAACATGAGGCTGAATCCAAAATCCCTCTTTAACCCCTGATCAAGGGCACTACTTGGTGTGTGGAACAAGGGATTGTATGCCCTACATAGTGCACTAGCTTTCTATTTTGACACCAGAAATTAACGAAGCTGATATTGTAAAGTGGAATAAGTGGAAATATAAAGTAAATCTGGTGAGTTTCTCAGGACTGTCCACCACCTCCATGGTTTATTCTCCTCACCTTCTGGCTACAGAGTACAAAAAACTAAAGAAAACACTTTCACCTCGGTTTAATTACACTGACTGTCTGTCACCAGCTCCACCAAGTGCGGAAGGATATGTGTGCTGGTGGGGAAAAATACCTGGTTCAATAATTCTGTTAATAATAAATGGTGTTTGTGGAACTGCAGTATAAAAGCAATATCACATCCGTGGTCCAGCATAATAGAACTCCATCACATGTGATGTCACTTTACTGCAGTGGTGTCAAAAGTATTCACATTCATTACTTGAGTAGAAGTATAGATACTAGGGTTTAAAAATACTTCTTTAGAAGTTGAAGTATCAACTCAAGCTTTTTACTCAAGTAAAAGTGTAAAAGTACTGTAAAACTACTTAAAGTATAAAAGTAAAAGTAACGTGAGGGGGAAAAAAGCATTAAGGATAAAAGCTTAGGCTGTGCCACGGACCTATATACTGATTTAAAAAAAAAAAGAAAAAGAAAAATGTGGTGTTTTTTTGTTGTATTTTTAAACGGCCATAGTGTTTTGTGATACTGTATATGGCAATTGAAAAAGAATGCATTTTAGTACAATGCAAATACATTGTATGTGTACTACTGAGCATTAACATGTTTCATGGAGAAGAAGATACAGTATGATAACTAGTTGCCTATAAGTATTTTAATGGTGCAAACTTCAGAGGCATGACATCAGTAACCTTTATTGGAATGTAAATGTACATCCGAGCTTAGCTGCAGGAATCTGTGAGGGCAACATACAAGAAAATTAGTGTAGCCAGGGCCGGCTTAGTAACAATTACCCTTGTATGGTCGTCTATAATAAACATTATAGCTGTCGGAATGAAGGATTAATCCAAGTGATTAATCAAAAAAAAAAAAAACTACTTTTATATATCTCATTCCCGTTACCTTCCTGGCGCTGTTACCTTCCTCGCAGGTGCTTGGTTGTGACATTTTTCAAAATGTAAGGAGTAGAAAGTACAGATAATTGTGTGAAAATGTAAGGAGTAGAAGTAAAAAGTCGGCTGAAAAATAATTACTCCAGTAAAGTATAGATACCCAAAATTTCTACTTAAGTAAGGTAACGAAGTATTTGTACTTCGTTACTTGACACCTCTGCTTTACTGTAAGGGCAGAAACAACTGGTTACGTGGTTAGAAAGTCAGTTTCATTTTGATTTCATTCAAGTACAAGCAGCAAAGGCCACAAGCCTTGAAAGACCGCCGCAGTAGGATGTGGCCTCCGAATTGAGACACAACCATAATGGTTGCATTGGTTTTATTCCAGTCTGGCTATAAACAAAAACTTTTTTTTTTTTAAAGAAAGCATGTGATATGTTTGCCCAGATGTTTGTCACTCAGTGCATCTTAATTATGTAAAAATCCGTTGACTTGCAGTCTGTTGGGAATCTTAAAAGCTGTTTGCTTTAACCAATTATAAAGAAATTACATCTTATTCGATGTGTTTAATGGCTTTACTCAAATCATTATCACAGATTGGCTTCATTTCCATAATGCCTTGGTTAATGTCGGTTTTAAACTGAAGCAGGTTCGAAGCGGAAAGCCACTCGCGGAGAAACACAGAAACCCAAAACACAATCTATTGGGTGCGGCTTCAAGGGGAGCTAGAAAACCTGTCCTTCTGACACCTATTGAAAAACAAATCACTTCTTCAAACCTCCACAAGTTCTTATAACTCGCCAGAAAGTTTCAAATTAAATGAAAATGTCAGTAAACCGAGCACAGACCGGGCATTTATGATTAGGCATTTGGCAGAGGTCCGTATCCAGAGCGACTTAGACTTGTATTTAATTATACATGTGAGCAGTGAAGGGTTAAGGGCCTTGCTCAAGGACAACTTGGCAGTGGTGGGATTTAAACCTGCGACCTTCTGAACCACAGTCCAATGCCTTGGACATTAACCGATGTCTGATAATGAAACAAAGTTATTGTGACATAATAAAATAAAGGTAAAAGCGAGTGATGTATTCTAGATGAAAGGTAAAGAGACGGAACATGGAAGTGAAATGGAATAAAGAAGGCTTGTTAGTTGCTGGATCAAAAAAAAAATCAACCTTATAGTAATTATGACAGCATAAACAGAGGCCTAAGGCGACTCTTACACACTGAACACGTGGTGTGTGGAACCGCGCCATCGTCTCACACACAGTGTGTACCGAGTGTGAGTGGATTTCAGAGAGAATGTAGGCCAGTGGCTCTATCGTGTGTGTGTGTGTGTGTGTGTGTGTGTGTGTGTGTGTGTGTGTGTGTGTGTGTGTGAAAGTAGACTGAAAGTATTATGAAAGTAGACTGTTATAAGACTAAACACTTAATAATAATAATAATAATAATAATACTTCTAGACTGCTGCAGCTGCTTTAAGCACTGAATTCACTGAATCTGGATCTGCTGGGGTTTCAAGTTAGGTCATCACAACACACACACACACACACACACACACACGTTACACCCTCAAGGATTTTCATTTTAAAATTCATTGCTGCCGAAATTTTGTTCTCTGTCACTTTCCTCTGTATACTCACTTCTCTCTTTTTCTCTCTGTGGAGATGGCACTTCGTGGATGAGTACAGTACACACACACACACACACACACACATACACACACACACGTCCTTGCTTACGTAAACCCGTTCCTGCAGCACTCATGCCTCCTCTCTCGCTCTCCACTTATTCAGCCCCGTAGCGCAGTCGCTTTGTGGTGCTCCTGTTGCCGTGGTAACTGCTGCCCTGACAACACGGATGCTGGAGGTCGCCAAAGCAATGGCCAGATTCCAGGATGTAAAGAGAGATATAGAATTGTTGCGTCTCTTTATCTTTCGTGTTGCTGGCTGTTTAGATAAGATTGAAACACAACACACTCTCTCTCTCTTACACATACTCACACACACACACACACACACACACACACACACACACACACACACACACACACACACACACACACACGTTTAGCTTATGAACACAGCTGAAAGGCTCATGCCCGCTTTCAAAGGTGTAAATGTTGTGAATAATGGATTAGGATCAGCATGAAGAGAAAAGTGTGTGTGTGTGTGTGTGTGTGTGTGCGCACATACTTGAACTAACTGCATTCTGTGAAAAAGAAATAAATAACTAAAATTCACCCAGAACAAATTTTTATTCGGTTACAGGAAATGAGAGCACACACACACACACACACACACACACATACACAGTGTGTAAGGGCTGCATACAGTTCTAACCCATCAGTTTTGCAGACTGGTGTTTTTGTTTTTGTATAACCGACAATTTATCCAGTACACTCATGTGAAATCCCACAATGCATTGCACTAAGGTAATAATGTTACCCATAATTGTAATTCTATATAAAGAACACGAGGTCATGTTTGTTAAACACATTACGGTAGCCATGCTGCTCCACCAGGTACTGTACAGCTATGTGCACAAACACATGAGTACGAGGTGGCATCAAAAAGTTTTGAGATTATCTCTGTTTACAATAATGCACTTTATTTATCTTTATTCATCACCTTCACACTGAAGAAACACACACTGAAGAGGCAGAGTTGGAGGTAGCAGAGCTGAGGATGTTGAGGTTCTCCTTGGGAGTGACAAGGATGGATAGGATCAAGAATGAGTTCATCAGAGGGACAACCCATGTGAGATGTTTTGGAGATAAAGTCAGAGAGGCCAGATTGAGGTGGTTTGGACATGTTCAGAGGAGAGAGTGTGAATATATCGGTAGAAGGATGCTGAGGGTGGGACTGCCAGGCAGGAGGTCTAGAGGAAGACCAAAGAGGAGATTTATGGATGCAGTGAGAGAGGACATGAAGTTAGTTGGTGTGAGAGAAGAGGATGCAGAGGATAGGGTTAGATGGAGGCAGATGATTCGCTGTGGCGACCCCTGAAAGGGAACAGCCGAAAGACAAAGAAGAATAGCACCAGTGGCTCAGTGTCTTTTGGCACACTGACTTATGAAGGTCTGTGCTTTATAGGTGTGACTGTGCGTGCAGTCTTGTACTGTCATCTGCTTGACTGTTACAAAACTAGTGTCAAAACTTTTGGATTCCACCTCCACAATTTGTCTCTTCTCAAAGTCACACAGATTTTCCCATTCTTTCCGCTTCAAACACATCAACTTCAAGAAAAAAGGTTCACTTGCTGCCTAATACTGTATCTCCCACCATTGTAATGAGATACTGAAAGTGTAGCTACTGTGACAAGGGCCAAATTGTACTGGATAGCCAACTGTGTCAGAACAAGTCCAAACCTGCATCTCTCGTGGGATGTTTCTGGTCTTCACTGGTCGGGACATGTGATCCAAGGAAAGGAAACTGGTGAGCTGGAGACAGTGTGAAAGGTGGCCAAGGCTGTGGGTTACTGGCTTACTGATCAGAAGGTCAGGTGTTCGAACCCCAGCACCCCCAAGCTACCACTGTTGAGCCCTTGATCGAGGCCCTTAACCCTATCTGCTCCAGCGGCGCGGTATCTTGGCTGACAGACATATTCTGTATCCTGGGTTTATATTCACATCCCGGCGTTTGCTTCAGGAATAAAACACCCAGTGTTGCGCCGTTAGAGCGACAGGTTGTGTGTGTGTGTGTGATGAAGATATGAAATTACCACCCTGAAGACGATCGTTTTTTCCTATAACATCACATCCTTGAGTGTTTTATTGCCCTTATAATAGAGCAATCTGCCAGCGAGTACAATTTGTAATTTAGCAAAAGAGCACGTCATACTTTTCATACTTGATTTAAAGAGGCATTTAATGTTACATGGAAGAATGAAAAGAATGACAACTTCCTCCAAACACACTAGGAAAAGTCGTGCATCTGGTTGAGAATAATGTTATCCTGTACATGTAAATGTTAGCAAAAGCACTTAGTATTTCTTTTCTTTTCTTTTTGGATCATTTAAAGCTGTTAAATTGCTCACCTGCTCCAAGAAAAGGTACCTGTCATGAAGCGGAGGCTCGCGCATTCGAGAGCGAGCGTTATTTTTAGCAAAAAAACAGAAGTCCAGAAATAGTGAGATGGTAAAACTCTGAAAAGAGACAAAGAAAGCGGCACGGGAATGAAAACCTCACCATGCGCGCGATTAGACAGGCTAAGCGGGTGGTGAGAGAACATGACGCAGGTGCGCTAGGAGTCGGCTGAGTGTCGGGACGTGTGGGACACGACAGCATCACATCACCCTCTGTGTACAGATTCCAGCTCAGGACCCTGATGTGTCTTTTAACAGAGCTTAAAGGGGTAACTCGGAACATGTGAACGGGTTATAAGGTCACGCTGGAATGCTAGCGCAGGAGGCGGGACTTGGTAAACTGACTGACATCTTCATCCTGACTCATTATCCTCATTATTTTACTTTTCTGCTCTTTCCTGCAGAGAGCAAAGAGTTGGTGCTTCTGATCACCGACTATAACGACGCTGCGGGTGGATTATCACTGACCGCTCCTTTAATGAGTTAGAGTTTGCATTGACTCGAGGTCCTCGGGTCGGCTCCTTCCGGATGTTCCCTGGTCTCGGGTAAAGATTAAACGCTGTGACCGGTCGCTGATCAAGAGATGTGCTCGCACAATTAATTCCAGACTGAGGCCTGCTCTAAGCGTCTCCTTAAACAGTTAAAGAGCATGTTCATGGATCTGATTAAATTACTGTATAAGCACACACTGTATGCAGCACTCAATTATTATTATTTATTGTTTGTTTTTGCTTTCATCAGATCATCTATTCAAATCAAACTATGAAGAGTTAAACTTTTGTAATTGAGAACAGCGAAGAGATGGAGCAATAATGGAGCGCGGAGAGGATAGAGGACGAGTGCCGGAGAGCTGCGAGTTCCTTTATGTAATTGGAGTGTCGTTGTCTAAATGAGTAATCAGCACGGAGAGCTGTAGTGCAGCAGGACAGAATGATGGAGCACCCTTATCGTCTCACTCCATCCGAACAAGTGTCCCCGCTCCTCAAGTCCCGGTCCGCGACCCGGCGACCCGCACGACCTCATCAAGAACCTGCGGTTGCCATGGGAACTTACAGTATATAAGGTGTGTATGCGAATAATCTCTGCTAGGTCCTGGAACCATTTCAATTAAACCTACAGTAGGAGTACAGTGCTGTGAAAAAAAGTATTTGCCCCCTTCCTGGATTAAAAAAAAATGATATGACATTAATATTACAGAAAGATGACTCGAGTAATTACAAGATGTAGGTTTTAAATGATGATTTCGTTCATTAAGGGGGAAAAAAGCTGTCCAAGCCTACCTGGCCTTATGTGAAAAAGTAATTGCACCATAAACCTAATAACTGGTTGTGCTACTGTAACTGCCAATGAGTCTTTCACATCGCTGTGGACCAATTTTGGACCTCTCTTCTTTCATTATCATCATTTAAAGACTGCATTTTGTATTTCCTTGATGGCTTTAGTAGCTCAGTGGTTGGTTTCTCGCCTGTCATGCAGGTGGCCTCGCTTCAATTCCTGCCTGGATGCAGTGCCGGTCCCACTTTTTAGTTTTTTTTTGCCTATGATTTCACCATGTACAAGAAGCCATACTTTCTATTCATTTATAGTCTGAGCAAAACAAGTTCCTGTGATTACGTGAACAGGAATCTGTGTTCCCTTCGGCAGCTCATCGCTTCTTGTTTTTCTCCTTCTTGAATATGAAACATTACAGAGATACAGCTTGCCATGTTACCAGGAAAAGCACAAAGTATTAGATGAATAAATGACTCCCTCTGGCCAATCAGGATTGATAATTCAAGAGTGTAGTGGTATAAGTATAGTTCATCCATCAGGTATAGAGTGTATGGTTGTTTAATGAGAGCAAACTGACTTGAGGCTTCTCTTTGATTAGACGTAGTGTTAATGCATCAGTGGGAACTCAATAGGCATCCAGGGGGAACAAGTAGGAAAAGCCATACGAATGTTAACAACCCCAAAGTCTTCAGGACTCATTTCCTAAAGGTTTATACTGTATACTAATGTTACCTAAAAGATAATGACCTTTTTAGTTTTTTCTTATAGTTTCCTTCAACTATATTAAGTTTTGCATCGTTCCCCCCATCTCTCTACAAACTTTTGACTGGTAGTGTATGTTTACTCAAGGCAATGGCCTAAGACTTACAGTATATACCACACACACACACACACACACACACACACACACACACTGCTTTATACCATCCGTATAGGCCAGAATACAGTATTGTTTTCTAAAACAGAGCAGGTTAATTTGTGGGCTGTGTGTGTGTGTGTGTGTGTGTGTGTTTGTGTATGAGATGGAAGGTTATTTTTTTTGTTTGTTTGTTTGCTTCCGCTCTGCTGTATTTTTCCACTCTTCTCCATAACTATGGCAACCCGGTCAGGTTGGAAATCTGGGTCTGCAGTGAAAAAAACACACACACACAGGCAGATGTGGACTTTTGGTAGCATGCGGTCTGTCCATCCATTGCTCTGTCCATCCGTCTCTCTCTCTCTCTCTCTGTCTCCATTGTTCTGTCTGTCCACATCTATTTGTGGTGCGAATGAAAGACAGAGAGGGGAAAAACTACAAGGCCAAAAGCTTACCTCATCTGCTTTCCAACTGCCTGTGGTGTTGGCAGTGTGTGTGTGTGTGTGTGTGTGTGTGTGTGTGTGTGTGTGTGTGTAAGTGGGGATTCTGAGATATGCTGAGAATTCTCTACACATCACAATTCCACCTTCTCTGCCGCATTCCAGCATTCACTCTGTTCCAGTCTCTTCCTGTGTATTTTACAAAATTCTTTCCTGTTTCTCTGTCCAGGTTCGTTGATTCTTGCACTGGACACACACAGCTAACGTAATTTTAATTCGAGGCTAGCGTGTTGATGATGCATTTACTGCATTTACAGCAATCTATAAAAGTGAACAGCACTCCACAGAGTAGTTGGACACTGTTAGAACCGAAACGCCGCAGCTTGCCATGTAGCTCCTCATGTGCACCACCAGGCATCTCTGGTCCAAACGTATAATTAAAGCGAGTCTACACACACTGAAGGAGAATATAAAGCACCCTCCAACCATCAACAACACACCCTGCCTTTAGAACCTTCCAGAAAAAAATAAATAAAGATGAAACAAGTGGACCAGCCCCAAGTGTCATAAGAAACACATGCCAGGACAATCGAGTTATGTGTAAAATAAAGGTTTTTATTCTTATAAACAATTCCTGGATAATGACAGCAAATGATGTGAAGCACCAACATTCAACCAATAACAATACAGAGGGTGCCATTAATTATGCATCAATCACATTGCTTGATTACACATTGACTACACCAGGAAATACTTACGTACTATGGCTATACCAACACTTTATAAATTGCCCTTAACCCAACACTTTATACCCTAACTCTAACCCAATGCCTCATATTGTACCTTACTCATAAACCAATACCTTATAACTTAACCTTAATCCACCACCTTATAACTTAAGCTTAACCCAAATACCTTATAACTTAGCTCTAACCTTATACTTTATACCCTGACTCTAACTCAATGCCTTACACTTTAACCTTGACTCAATATATTATATAATGTAATACTGTACACCAGGCGGCACGGTGGTGTAGTGGTTAGCACTGTTAGCACCTCCGGGTACTCCGGTTTCCTCCCACAGTCCAAAGACATGCAGATTAGGCTAATTGGCGTTCCCAAATTGACCATAGTGTGTGTGTGTGTGTGCTCTGCGATGGATTGGCACGCTATCCAGTGTGTACCCTGCCTTGTGCCCTGAGTCTCCTGGGATAGGCTCCAGGTCCCCGCGACCCTAAATACAGGATAAAGCGGTATAGAAGATGAATGAATTAATGAATACTGTACACCATACAATAACTCAAGACATTCAACCCTAACACTAACCCAATACCTTAATATTAACCCAAATACCGTATACCCTAATCCAAAAAGGTATACATTAATAAAATACATTCTAAATGAATCCTGACCCAATACCTTATATTTTAAACTTGAACCAATACTTATATGTTATACCAAAGCCCCAAACCCAGTACACCTTAATCTTGGCCCAATACTTCAAACCTGATCTTTTATGCCCAATATCTTAACCACTGTGGCACCATTGAAAATGCCAAAGAACATGATTGGTTCAATTCAGTTCCTGTATCATGTTTGGTGATGGTGGGGAAAGAGTTGTTACGGTCAGTAAAGCAGATAAAATGTCTTATTATGTATTTCAATGTAAATGGAGTGCTGTAATAAAGTGTTTAAGAAAACTGAAAAAATTTTCATATATTTTCATATCCCGCGTGGGACTGTATGACTATAAATCTGACACAAGAATTTCATTTTGTTGTGCATTCCTGGACAATGACATGACATGTATCCAAAAATTTACAGTTCTGAGACCAAAGGAAAAGCCCAGCAAAACATGATGTGCCTAGTGGTGACCATTTTGCCAAAAGTTAAGTGGTTCAGGCAACTTCCTTTTATGTGTCTAACCTCAAACAAACCCAGAATTGTGTAGTATTAGGTGTGAAAATGTCCTGTATCTGTAACCACAATTACTTACTTTTTTAATACAAGTTGGCTTGGAGGAATTGTTAGGTATTTGTAATCTGATGTTCACACATGCAATTAAAACATGCAGGGTGGTAGAGTAGAAATAAAAAGGTCAGAAGTGGGGAAAAAAGCAGAATTTACTTTCTATAAACTTTGAGCAAAAGTGGAACAGTTTGAAAATGTCATACTGTATCTTAAAATACTTTAATTGTCCTATGAGACCCTTGTGAGCTCCACCTTTCCTTTAGTCACTGGTAATCTTTCTTTCTTAGATATTTTGTGTTAATTCCCCCATCGGAAAATAAATAAATGAATAAAACTCTTCCCAACAGTGTTTGACCAATGGTACTTGCAGTTAGTCATCTAGTAACCAGTGTAAGGACGGGGGTGGCTCAGTGGTTAAGGTATTGGACTACGGTTTGGACAGTCCCAGGTTCAAATCCTGTTGGGCCCTTACCTCTCAACTGTATAATGAAATACAAATGTAAGTCGTCTGCCAAATGCCTAAATGTAAGGATCTATCCAATGATGGAAACTTCAAAGAATGTTGGTAAGTCGCTCTGGATTAAAGCATCTGCCAAATGCTTAAATGTAAGAAAGTATTGACTTAAATTTTTCTTCACAAGCACAACATTGACTTCCTGCTAAATTCAGCTTCTCAGTGAATTTTTACCACATCCCACTCCTGTTCCCCATTACTGGGGTCCATCAGGACCTGAATGCTGTCGCCCACCATCAGGGAAGAAGTACATGATCAGCACATCTTTATCTTTAATCGCTCTCAGCACACAGATTCCTTTTACGGACTTGCCAGCTCAGGGAAATAGAATACAATCTTCAATAGCCATGGTGAAGCCAAGCAGATTTTTGTTCTTTCATCTTATCATGTGTTACACACTTAGAAAACACAATTAAAAAAATCTACCATGTAATTGTATACAAAGTAACAAAGCTCAACAATGTAACCAAGCTAAAATAATGTAACAATGTAATCAAGGTTAACAAAGTAAAAATGTACAGTAACTAACCAAAACAAAGCAACAAAGGTCTATCCTAATAGTGACAAAGTAACAGTATAACATTGCACAAATAATAATGTAAGCAAGCTTAACAAAAGTAAGTGAAATAAAAATTAGTAAAGTAACAATGTAGCCCAACTAAGAAGTTAGCCAAGCTTAACAATGCTTGATAAAGTGACAAAACCTAATCAAAGTAACAATGTAGCCAAGCCACAAAATGTGATCACACTTAAAAAGGTAAACAAATTTAACAAAGCAACAATGTGACCAAATCTAAAAAAAAAAGAAAAGTAACAATTTAATCATGCCTAACAGAGTAAAATTTAACTAACCTAAACAAAGTAACTTAAGAAAGTAACAATGTAAGCAAATTGAATAAGTAACACTGTGAACATGATAAATGAGTTGAATGATAAAGAGTGTTCGGGCAGAGCCTGGGTGACAGGACAGCTTGGATCCATGACCCCACTCCAGGACCTGTGAGTGCAGACAAAGTGGAACAAAGAGACGATCTGGAGGAACATTGCTTGGGCCGGGCTCCTGAGTCAATACCTGCTTGACTTTAGTCTCGATGTCTAGCTCTAAGGCGGCAACGAGACAACGCGATGGCAGAATGGAGTTGTATGGTGGGGGATCCTGTGGGGGGAGAACCCACGTGAGAGGGCATCAGGCTTAGTGTTCTTAGAACCTGGGCGGTAGGACAGGGTGAAGTTGAACCTAGAGAAGAATAACGATCACTGAGCTTGACGAGCATTGAGTCTTTTGGCGGTGCTTAGGTACTCTAGGTTCCTATGATCGGTCCACACTATGAAGGGGAGCTCGGTCCCCTCCAGCCAATGTCTCCACTCCTCCAGCGCTAGCTTGATGGCTAGGTGGTCTCGGTCGCCTACATCATAATTCCTTTCGGCCGAACCAGGCTTCGTAGTGCCCAGTGGGTGTGTTGAAGGCTGTTTTCCACTCGTCGCCGTTCCGGATGCGGACGAGTTGATAAGCATTTCGTAGGTTGAGTTTGGTGAAGATGTCCGCTCCCTGGAGGAGTTCAAAGTCGGTGGACGTTTATTTGCTCCCGTCCAAGGCCTGAACGGCTAGCGGAGGGTCCAGCAATACACAAGGGATCCTTAATGCCTTGACAGTGGAGGCGCTGATCAGGTTCCGGTCAGAGCCGGAGTCAATGAGTGCCTGAATAGTGTCGGCCTGGCCGCCGATGATTAGGTTTATGGGCAGTAAAGGATGTGGTTGTGGGAGTCTGTCGGGAGATGGAACCTCTAGTGCCCCCAATCTGACCAGAGGCTGCCTCCCTTTTACTGGACAATCTTTAAGCCTGTGTCCTGAAGCTACACAGTAAAAACAAGCCCCTTGCAGACGGCGTCGGGGTCTCTCCTCATCCTGCCTAGCTGCATGGGCTCCTCTCGATTCGTCTGCTTCGGAGTAGGGGACGTGTGGTCTAAGCTGGGTTGAGGGGATCTCCTGGTGGGGGGCACGCCCCTGGATGTCCGTCTTAAATGGAGACGTGAGTCGATCCGCCCGGCGAGATCCATGAGCTTGTGGAGATCCGTGGGAAGTTCACAAGAGGTGAGCTCATCCTTGAGAGCTTTGGACAATCCTTCCAGAAAAACATCCGTTAGGGCTCTGTCATTCCACCCACTAGAGGCGGCTAGGGTACGGAAGTCAATGGCGTAGTCGTAGGCAGAGCGGGATCCCTGACAAAGTCTCAATAACCTACTGTAGTTCCGGCCTCCCTGCCGACAAACGAGCGATCAAAGACCCGCTTCATCTCCCTGGAGAAGTCCTCGAAGTCCTCGCAGCATGGGTCGTGAGCTTCCCAGAGGGCCGTGCTCCACTCTCTAGCTCTCCGGGTTAGTAGCGTGATGACGTAGGCCACCCGAGAACGTTCTGACGAGAAGTAGGAAGCTTGTAGCTCGAAAATCAGTGAGGACTGCGAGAGGAATGACTTACAAATTACAGGTTCTCCCCCATAAGTAGGGGGTACTGGTAAGCACGGCTCTCACGGGGTGCCGAAGCTTGAGGTCTGAGATGTAGGTACATGGAAAAGCTGCACTTGGGAAACGACGTCAGCTAGAGCCCGTCTTGTGGCGATGAGTTCCTCTTGGTGTTTATTGAGGAGCACACCTTGGCCCTCCAGTGCCTGTCTCACCCAGTCTAAACCTGCTGGCTCCATAGTGGTGGCTGGATTATTCTGTTGCATGTGCACGGATTGAGGGCTGTGAAGGTGGACCCAGGTGCAGGTGGAGGTGCAGGTCATGAGCCTCCCAGATCTTCTGCAGTGCCGCCGTAGTGAGAGCCGAGACGTTGGGGCAGAAATATGAGATCCGTAGCGTTGTATCGGCGCTGAGATGTGAGATAGAGCCATGGTCGTGAAAGTGGAAGTGTTAGATCAAAGCCGTGAAGTCCATCCACGATGTCGTCATGCCAAAACGTGGAGCTGAGCCGTAGTCGAGGAAGTGAGAGTGAGAGTTCAAAGCCGTGTGATCCGTCAGCGAGGGCGTCGAGCCAAAACAAACGCGAATCAAAGCCATGGTCGAGAAACTAAAGCAAAAGTTCAAAGCCGTTAAATCAAAGTGTGGTGAAACATCCAAATCGTGAGACGAGGGGCATAAACGAGAAACACAGCGAA
The DNA here is from genome assembly GCA_030522415.1 of Channallabes apus. Lineage (NCBI taxonomy): Eukaryota > Metazoa > Chordata > Actinopteri > Siluriformes > Clariidae > Channallabes > Channallabes apus. The sequence goes on from CM060123.1 coordinate 3,838,470, forward strand.
ATCGGCAACGTGAAAAACCATTAACAGAAATGCAAGAGAACTGCGGTGAAACAACACAATAATCCAGCGGCGAGACAGCGCGCTGCGCTTCCTTATAAGTCGGAAGAAATCAGCGGCAGATGAGTGTGCAGGCAGGGCGGTCCGGGAAGAGTGATGACAGTGCGGAAAAGGAAATGTCAAGGGTCTTTGATCAGCGCAAAGGCACTGAGAGCGTAACAGTAGCAGTGCAATTTACAACTTTATTAAAGTTAACAAAGTAATATCTTAACAAATGAATAATGTTGATAATTTAAATAACATTATCAGGCTTAATCAAGTTCAACCAACCTCAACAAAGTAGCAATAAAATCAATAAAAGAAACAATGCAACCCAGCTAATAAAAAGTAACAATGTAAACAAAGTAAACATGTTACTAACCAAAAGAAAGCAACAAACATTATCAAGGTCTATCCTGTTATTGACAAAGTAAAGCAAAAAGTGAGCAAAGTGAACAAGTAACAACGTAACCAAGCCTGAAGCAACATAGCTGAACAAAGTAAGTGTAACAATTTAACAAATCTTCTATACCGCTTTATCCTGTATTTAGGGTCGCGGGGACCTGGAGCCTATCCCAGGAGACTCAGGGCACAAGGCAGGGTACACCCTGGACAGCGTGCCAATTCATCGCAGAGCACACACACTCATTGACACACTATGGTCAATTTGGGAACGCCAATTAGCCTAACCTGCATATCTTTGGACTGTGGGAGGAAACCGGAGTACCCGGAGGATACCCACCAAGCACGGGGAGAACATGCAAACTCCATGCACACAGAGACGGGAATCGAGCCTGGCCGGGAATCGAACCCGGACCCTGGAGGTGCAAGGCGACAGTGCTAACCACTACACCACCTGGTGTACAGTATTACGTTATATAATATATTGGGTCAAGGTTAAAGTGTAAGGCATTGAGTTAGAGTCAGGGTATAAAGTATAAGGTTAGAGCTAAGTTATAAGGTATTTGGGTTAAGCTTAAGTTATAAGGTGGTGGATTAAGGTTAAGTTACTGTATAAGGTATTGGTTTATGAGTAAGGTACAATATAAGGCATTGGGTTAGAGTTAGGGTATAAAGTGTTGGGTTAAGGGCAATTTATAAAGTGTTGGTATAGCCATAGTAAGTATTTCCTGGTGTAGTCATAGTAAGCAATGTGATTGATGCATAATTAATGGCACCCTCTGTATTGTTATTGGTTGAATGTTGGTGCTTCACATCATTTGCTGTCATTATCCAGGAATTGTTTATAAGAATAAAAACCTTTATTTTACACATGACTCGATTGTCCTGGCATGTGTTTCTTATGACACTTGGGGCTGGTCCACTTGTTTCATCTTTATTTATTTTTTTCTGGAAGGTTCTAAAGGCAGGGTGTGTTGTTGATGGTTGGAGGGTGCTTTATATTCTCCTTCAGTGTGTGTAGACTTGCTTTAATTATACGTTTGGACCAGAGATGCCTGGTGGTGCACATGAGGATCTACATGGCAAGCTGCGGCGTTTCGGTTCTAACAGTGTCCAACTACTCTGTGGAGTGCTGTTCACTTTTATAGATTGCTGTAAATGCAGTAAATGCATCATCAACACGCTAGCCTCGAATTAAAATTACGTTAGCTGTGTGTGTCCAGTGCAAGAATCAACGAACCTGGACAGAGAAACAGGAAAGAATTTTGTAAAATACATTGGAAGAGACTGGAACAGAGTGAATGCTGGAATGCGGGAGAGAAGGTGGAATTGTGATGTGTAGAGAATTCTCAGCATATCTCAGAATCCCCACTTACACACACACTCACACACACACACACTGCCAACACCACAGGCAGTTAGAAAGCGGGAATCGAACCCGGACCCTGGAGGTGCTAACCACTACACTACCGTGCCGCCATGTTCGAAACAATTATTTCTAATATTTCAAGACGTGATTATAGAAAGGATTTGGTCAGAGACTGATGTTTATTAAGTAGTGTGTGTAAATGCTTTACGTAATCAGGGCTAATTAAATTGTAGCTACTCCGGAGGCAGTGTGTTTTGTTTTTGCGATCACGTCGCGCTGTTGATTTGCGGATGAGTGTCACCCGTGTGGTTTCCTTCACCTTCAGTAAATAATAATGATGAAGATCTCCGTGTGTGTGTGTGTGTCTGTGTGGTATTTAATCTCACATACACGCTCCTCTCTGCAGGCGTCATATAAGCAAACTCTTGAGCCTGTTTCAGCAAATGTGAACATGAGAGCTCAGTCATTAATTTGTCAGGAATTAACGACTTCTCTTTTCTCTAGTGTTAGCGCAGCCTCAATGTGGATGAATGCCCGGGTTTCTTGCAGGTTAAAATCTTTTTCATGTGTGTGTTTTAGGATTTTTGGTAATGAACTTGCTGTGTGTGTGTATGTGTGTGTGTATGTGTGTTTGTGTATGTGTGTACAGTCAAAATCAACCTGAGGCTGCACAAACACACTGTAAAACTTTTACATTTTACATTTACATATATTTATCACTTTTGTCCCCGAGGCCTCACCTTCCACAGTTTGAAAGTGAAATCTGTATTATTATAATAATAATCCCGACCCAGAGTGAGGTTATATTCTGGCTTTATGTGGAGGTTGATTCCTTTTCTGTAACAGCAGCATGTTTATACTGTATAAATGATCTTGTTCTAGCACATTATCCATTCTATAGCAACAGCTCATTATATATCAGTTTAACTCCACATAAACTCATGCATGATCACTGATAGGGAGCGGATTTCTGCTAGCAGATTATTTAACACTGATGGAAGGAGCCTCCAGTATCAGTGCTTTTGTAACAGTCAGAGATAAAGCTGTGACTTTAAAGCATAATGACATCTTCAGGAGAGATGCAATGGGTTTGCACCCAGCATTTGCTCCAGTACCTTGACAAAACATCTATTATTATTATTATTATTATTATTATAAATAATTATTAACATCAACAGATCGAAAAGACAGGCTGTTGATGAAATGACAATCTGCTATAGCTGCTATAATGTCAATGAGAACAGGAACTAAGGAACTTATTTAATAAACCTACTGCATTAAAGTATCTATAAATGGATAAAATATACAGTAATATACATATAAAAATTAATGCAGATAATCTGTTCCAACTACCCCAAAATATTACCAATTTCCAACACTATGATTATACTGTATTTTTGCATATACAAACAATCAAAACATTTAGAAAAGACATGTAAATTAAGTAATATATTAAATAAACAGACATTAAACTTCACATAACCTTAATTTATGATTCCTCTTGGCACAGACTGCTTTAAAAATCAAACTGAAAGAGGCTCCCTTTTCTTCTTGCTACCATCCTTTATAGTATTCTTGGGACCCATGGTGCTTTGTCTTCACTAAATCTTGCACAAAATGCAAAAAAAAAAAAAACTTCCAAAAAATATGCAAACTCACTTTGCTTGTTTTAAATGGCTCCCGGGCGTACACACGACTTAGCCGGTGTTCAGTTCAGCTCGGTTCAGTCACTTGTATGCTGAGAATGCCTTATATGCCGAGACAAATTTCTTGCAAAATTTCTGTTCTTAAGGTGAAAATTCTCCAGCCGGGGTGTCGGTATGCTGAGGTACCGCTGTGTACTGAACGATTTATATATAAAAGTAAAATTAATCTCTAAAAATTTATGTGGTGTGAGAGGTATGTGACACTTTGAGATGCTCTGTTCTGTTAATGGCACCACAGTAGTAACCACTACATGTTTTTATCATTTTCCTTTAACAGTGCAACTTGTTATGTCAGGAATAAAACACTTTGACTTTTTAGAACTGTCTAAATGCTTACAATTTCAATTATATGTAGAAGGTCAGTTATGTACTGTAAAAAACTTGGTTTTCATTTGAATTTTGGCCATCGTTAGCAGCGTTAGCTATGTTAGCTAGTGATTAGCCACCAATGCAAGCCTAAAGAATCAAACCCAATTCAACCGTACACCATTAGCTTTCCCTCTGCTGTAGGATGTCTCCAGGCTTTGATATTTTTCTGCCTGTGTCCAGTTTAAACCCTGATAATCATACTCATTACCTGAATCTTCCCTGCTTCAATTTTATTTGTGCTTTTAACAATTGACATTGTCACAAAGCAGCTTTACACAATCACGTCACAATCAACGTATTAAGTCTGTATGAGATTTGAATGTGTATGAATCAAAATGATAAGACTGTCCCTGATGAGCAAGCTGAGGATGACGACGACAGTGGCAAGGAAAAACTCTCTGAGATGGCAATAGCATTGAGAGGAACCAGACTGAACAGGGAACCCGTCCTCATTTGGGGGAAACTGATAGCAGGGATTGATCTCCATCATACTGTGTGAGACTGGAAGTTCAGTATGACAGTATAAGGTGTTTAAGTTAAAATGGAGTACTGTTCATTATTGGAGGCTCAAGTAGACTGTAGGAAACTCCAGTCCTGAACTATCAGAGAAGTCCTCAGAGAACAGCTGTCTGCATCAGCCAAGGACAGGACCGTCTTCGTGGAAAAATGGAGCCGTCCAAAGTAGGCATGGCAGACCGTAAGACACAAGCAGTTCACTCAGATACTGCGACGCGAGACCATTTAATGCTTTATACGTCAATAGTAGTATTTTAAAATCAATGCAAGATTTCACAGGGAGCCAATGCAATGTGGATAAGATAGGGGTGATGTGCTCGTATCTTCTGGTTCTAGTGAGGACTCTCCCTGCTGAATTCTGGACTAACTGAAGCTTGTTTATAAACCTAATTGAACAACCAGACATTAAGGCGTTATAATAGTCCAACCTAGAGGTGATAACTAGTGACAATATATTTCTTATCTTGGCAATATTTCTGAGGTGAAAGAATGCTATCCTGGCAATATTATCTACATGAGCTTCAAATGAAAGGCTGGGATTTATAATCACACTGAGGTCTTTAACTGTTGGACTTGATGGAACAGAAAGGCCATCTAAAGTTACTGTGTAATCTGAAAGCATGATTCTAACTGCTTGTGGTCCTATGACTAGAACTTCTTGTCAGGATTAGGCAGAATGAAGTTAATTAGCATCCAATCTCTTATGTCCTGCACACATTGCTCAATTTTAGTAAGCTGGTTTTTCTCGTCTGGTTTTGCTGACATGCATAACTGTGTGTCATCAGCATAACAATGAAAACTAATTCCATACTTACGAATTATGTTGCCTAGAGGAAGCATGTAAAGAGCAAAAAGCAGTGGGCCTAAAACTGAACCTTGTGGAACACCAAACTCTTTAGAACAAGCAAAATGATCACGATTTTAATCTACAAACTGATAACGATGTCAGTGAACTAACCCGGAGTTGACCAGAAGACTTAGCTTTAGCGGTTAGCCCTTGTAGCGTGGATGGTAAACCCAAACGCGGAAGCAAGCGAGAAGGCAGAATAACCACGAGATTTAATCTAAGGACTCTCACAACAACGGAGCAAGGGAAAAACACAAATTTAACCCGCGTGCTATAAACACACACTCTAGACAAAAAGATAACCCAAGATAGTGAGTACTCACGAATTGGAAGCGATACGAGCTGATCCGACATGGGCAAAACTCAATGACTGAGTGAGGTGGAACGCCATCTTGTCTCCTTTTATGCTTCCTGCTTTTGCGAGCTGGCTACTTCCGGGTCCTTGTGCCGGTCGCAGCGCGAGTGTGTGTGACAGTACCCCCCTGTCCAGGACCGACTCCCGACGGTCCCAGGGTGGAGGATACCCGACGACGGTAATCCCTTGTAGCGCGGCCACATAAAGGGGCGGTTAAACCGCAGGGGAAAAGAGAAGGAGCTAATGTTGCTCACCTGCACACACAAACTGACCCCTTTCGGTTATTTTCGTCCCCATGGCAACGGTGCCTTGGTTCCGGGGTTAAGCTCTCGCGCGCATGCGCAGTTGTGCCACGAGGGAACCCTGATGACCTATCAGGTCACGTGTGCCGGTATAAAGCCGGAACCGGCATGACAGTCAACACGGAGAGATGAGCCAGCGCGCTGCAGTAGTTTTGAGAGAGAGAGAGCCTGTTTGGTCGTATTTTGGATTACCTTGCCAGATTGCCATTCAGTACCCTTCTGATTCCGTTTCTTCGTTCTCCCAGATTTACCATCATTTCCTGGTGAGAACGAACCGTCTCTCCTGTCTACAATCCCATTCATTCAATAGCACGGACTTGGACTTTCATACATACGCACTCACACAATCGCACACACTACTGACATTGTATATATTTGTTTATATTTTGTATATATTGTTTTTTCGTTGCACTTCATTTGTTTGTTTGTCTTTTGTAAATATTACACTTTGGTTTGGTTTTGGAATCTGTTGTTGTGTCCGTCTTTCCTTGCTCCGCGAAGGTTGCGCAATACCGGAAGTGAGTGTAATCAACCCGTTTATAGATCTTAGACCCCGATTTAGTGTAATTAGCTCAAATAATAATTCTGAGCGTTACATATTGGTGGCCCGTACGGGGAGTCTAATTATTAGGGTAATTTTCCGGTGTTGTGTGAATTCGTGGAGCAAAATAGACGCTAACATGGCTAGTGCTAAGGCTACCTTGCTTGCTAATGCTAGTAGGACCGGGAGGGCCAACTATGTTGCCGGTAGTAAAACACAGGATGAGGAATGTGCTTTTGTGACAAGGCGTAAAACATTGCTTAGTTCATTATATGTATCAGATAGACATAATAACATTGAGGGTCTTGTGTCTAATATGTCTGATAGTTTAAAAACAATGAGTTCTGAACTTGAGCAATGTAAAGAGGATGTAGTGGCTATGACTGAAAAGGTGGGTGTGTTGGAGAGGAATTTCAGAGACTCCATGGACAGCAGCTTAAACCGTGAACTCAGTTTTCGACAGGCAGTAGACACCAAGCTAGATGAGCTGGAGCGCTACTGCCGAGAGTCGCTAGGGAAACTGGAGAAAGCAGTAGCGGACTGTTTCCTGCGCCGTGATATCGTCTGGGAGAAACAGATGAAGAAGCTGCGCCTCTTTAACACGCCCACCACCCTCAGATCTGTAGCACACTCCGCGGCGTCTTCTCCACCTCCAGCTCTACATTCAGCTGATCATCCAACCGTTGCAACACCTGAGAAGGACAACCAGGAGAATGAGAAGAAAGGAGCACCACTGCCCACTTCTACTCTGGCCCAAGCTGGACCGTCCAACGCCCAGCCCCTCTCTGCACCCTCTCAGCTCTACTACGCCGTGCCCACCAAAGCAGAACCTCCTCAACCTACCTCGGAGCGGTCAGCCGCCCCTCCCAGAGACCTCGCAGAGGTGGAACCGCCACAGCGGGAAGGTCTCCAGGTGGCGCTAATAGCCATGGTGGTCGATGTCGGAGCGACCCAGAACCAGGGTGTCTCCTTCGAACACCACCAGGGGGCGTTACACCGTAGAGTTCCGAGGAAGAAGGGAGGAGCACTCCAGCTGGTAGTCCCACCTACAAACGTCCAGACGTACCTACAAGACTTTCACCAAAAGCCGTCGGGTGGCCACTGGGGGGGGCTAAAAACCCTACTAAGCCTCCTAGACGTCGCCTGGTGGCCCACCATCCGCAAGGACGTCTGGCGGTACGTGGGTGCGTGCGAGGTCTGCCAGAACACCCAGAGTGAGGCTAAGCGAACCAGGGGCCGCTGGAGCAGCCTACAACCCAACAACAATCCACAGACCCAGCCACTGATACATAACCGACCGACACCAAGATCACAGCGGAGGAAGAGACACCACCACCAACAGGTCAGTCTGCCAAAGAAGCCAGCTACTACAGTTCCCGGCAGCTCGAGGTGCCAGAGCCACCGGGCGGGCTGGTTTGGCGATGGACTCCATCTCTTTCCTCTGCCCATCAAAGACTTGTCAGGTGAGCTAGTGCCCAGTGGGAGGGTCCTGCTAAAAGACACAAAAAAGAACCAATGGACTGACACTAGATATGGGGCAACCCACTAAACCGAGAAAGTGGATCAAAAAAAGTGCTAGTGCGGTCCTCTCCTCACACGCCGGAGGCTGGGGGGGGGGTCTATGTAGCGCGGCCACATAAAGGGGCGGTTAAACCGCAGGGGAAAAGAGAAGGAGCTAATGTTGCTCACCTGCACACACAAACTGACCCCTTTCGGTTATTTTCGTCCCCATGGCAACGGTGCCTTGGTTCCGGGGTTAAGCTCTCGCGCGCATGCGCAGTTGTGCCACGAGGGAACCCTGATGACCTATCAGGTCACGTGTGCCGGTATAAAGCCGGAACCGGCACGACAGTCAACACGGGGAGATGAAGCAAGCAGCGCTGTATATGGAGAAAGAGAGAGAGCTAGTTAACTGCCAGTGGATTATTCTGTTCTTGGACGTCAACTATACCCCTCTGATTCCGTTTCTCGAGCTCCCGGACTTACCATCTTTCACCGGTGAGCTCGAGCCGTTTCCCCATTTCACCATTCCATTCATTTTCAATAACACGGACTTGGACATTCATACATACGCACTCACACACTCGCACACACTACTGACATTGTATATATTTGTTTATATGTTGTATATATTGTTTTTTTGTTGCACTTCATTTGTTTATCTTTTGTACATAATACACTTTGGTTTGGTTTTGGGAAATTGTTGTTGTGTCCGTCTTTCCTTGCTCCGCGAAGGTTGCGCAATACCGGAAGTGAGTGTAATCAACCCGTTTATAGATCTTAGACCCCGATTTAGTGTAATTAGCTCAAATAATAATTCTGAGCGTTACACCCTAATGAGGTCGGGGTCGAGAACGAACCGTGCCGGAACACACGACCGCTTCTCGGGGCCGTAGCCTTCCCAATCGACCAAGTATTGGGTGCCTCGACCCCTAGGTCGCGAGTCGAGGATCCGATGAAGGTGTAGGCAGGGGCACCGTCTATGATTCGGGGAGGAGGAGCAGGGGAAGAATGTCTAAATATCCTGCACTCTACACACTGAACAAGCTGAATGGTAGACATGATAACGTACCTGAGTCGGAGTTTTAGTTGTTTGGAGATGAATTCCGTTTGTTGTTCTTAGACGAGGAAACTCGCGCGTTCTCCAAAAATTTGCTGAAAAAAGGCGAAGCCGAATAGTATGGAGATGTAAAAGGTAGTTGCTATTAATATTGTTATTGTAAGCGATGTAATTTAAACGCTGATACGAGGCCCCCTGTCCGAGACGATGTCTTTAGTGAACCCATGCAGACGGACTACGTGTTCTAATATCAGTTCCGCAGTGTCTTTGGCTGACGGGAGTTCGGCGAGGGCCACCAGGTACACGGCTTTGGAGAAACGGTCGATGATGGTCATGATGGTGGTTTTCCCTTCGGAATCCGGCAGGCCCGTGATGAAATCAACGGCAATGTGTGACCAGGGCCGACAAGGGACGGGGAGAGGATGGAGTTCCCCCCGAAGGTGGTCGGTAAGTAGTTTTGGCCCGGCCGCACACTGGGCACGCCTGAACGAACTCGTTGATGTCCCGGGCGATGGATGGCCACCAGAAGGCACGTCGGATGAACCGGATAGAGCGTTGACTGCCTGGGTGCCCGGCGATGGGCGAGGTGTGGCCCCACTGTATGACCTCTTCTCTCATAGTGGGGGGCACATAGAGACGTCCAGGCGGCGCACCTGCCGGTTCGTTCTCCGTTGCCTGCGCCTGGCGGACCCTCGTCTCCAGGTCCCAACGGAGGGGTGCGATGATCTTGGATGGTGGGAGAACAGGCGCAGGTTCCGTCCAGGGGATGTCTTCCTCGTGTTGTCTGGAGAGAACGTCTGCCTTGGTATTTTTGGACCCCGGACGGTAGGACAGGTGGAAATTGTAGTGCTCGAAGAGCAACGCCCACCGTGCCTGTCTCGGGTTGAGCTGCTTGATATTGAGGATGGTAATGATATTCTGATGGTCGGTCCAGATGATGAATGGCTCCCTGGCGCTCTGGCCACTTTATGGCCAGCAGCTCGCGGTCCCCTACCCCGTATCGCTGCTGAGTGGTGTCAAATTTTTTGGAGAAGAAACTCCAAGGGTATAGTTTCTGATCTGGACCTCGTTGGGAGAGAACAGCCCCAGCGCCCACATCTGAAGCGTCCACCTCCACAACGAATGGTTTACTTGCGTCTGGATGGAGAAGAATAGGGGCGGTGGTGAAGCGGTGACACAGTTGATGGAAGGCGGAGATGGCTGCTGGGTTGAGGCTGAATGGATGAGATGATGGGCGGGTCAGAGCAGTTAAGGGTGCTGCAACCGTACTGTAGTCCCGGATAAAGCGACGATAAAAATTCGCAAACCCGAGAAACCGTTGAAGCTGTTTAAGGGTCTTGGGTAGGGGCCAATGACGCACAACTTCTAGCTTCTGCGGGCCCATGGCCACACCCTGGGACGAGATGACAAAACCCAGGAACGTGGTGGCGCGCTCGTGAAAAGCGCACTTTTCCAACTTTCAGTACAGTTGGTGGGCGTGCAGTCTCTTTAAGACCGCCCTGACATGTTGGACATGTTCCTCCTGAGTGCGGGAGTAGATGAGGATGTCATCTAGGTATGCAAATGCCCACTGCCCTAGCATGTCCCGGAGAACGTCATTGATAAAATGTTGGAAGGCGGCGGGGGCATTGCAGAGGCCAAACGGGATGACCAGACTCTCGTAGTGCCCCGTAGGTGTGATGAATGCCGTCTTCCACTCATCGCCCTCCCTGATGCGCACCAAGTTGTAGGCGCTCCGAAGGTCCAACTTTGTGAAAATGGTGGCACCAGAGAGAGCGTCCAGGACAGAGTTGGTAAGAGGCAGCACGTGACGATTCTTGATGGTTATATTATTGACCCCCCGATAATCGACACACAGGCGAAGTTTGCCTCCTTTCTTTTTTATGAAAAAGAACCCTGCAGCAGTAGGCGATGAGCATGGCCTGATGGTACCCTGGCGGAGAGTGTTGGTCACATAGTCCTCCATAGCCTGCGTCTCGGTGGCGGCGAGGGAGTAGAGATGGCCGCGGGGAGGCACGGAGCCTGGCTGAAGGTCAATTGCCAGATCCTAAGGGCGATGTGGTGGAAGGTGGGTGGCGTGGGTGGCGCTCTTACAGAACACTTCAACCAGATCCCGGTAGACGGTGGGAATGGCGTTGGTGTCGACATCGGGGGCCTCGGACTCCCTAGAACACGTCCCAGCCGGTGCTTGGAAGCCAAGTTCGGAGCAGGTCGGCCCCCACTGGAGGATACGGTTTTGGGTCCAGGATATGAGTGGGTCATGTTGAAGTAACCATGGGTGTCCGAGGATGATGGATGGTGACGAGATGGTGGTGAGGTGGAACTGGATCCGCTCCTGGTGTTCATTTATGATCAGGGTGACAGGTTGGGTTTGTGTGGTGACGGGGCTGGATGATAGGGGGCGACTGTCGACTGAGGTGATCTGAACCGGCTGGGATAACGCCTCAAGTTTCATCCCCAGTTGCTTGGCGTAATTGGAGTCAATGAAATTTCCTGCGGCACCGGAATCGATGAATGCAGTACTTCCGACTCGTGTACTTGTACCGCGAGACGGGAGATGTTGGTGGTAACGAGAGAGATCTGAAGGTGGCCCGGCGAGCTTCCCTCGTGCCTCACGAGGCCTGGGCGTTTCCCGGACGGAGGGGGCAGATGGCTCGGTGGTGTGCATCTGACCCACAGTAAACGCAGAGTCTCTCCCGAAATCTTCATGCCCGTTCTGCAGCGGGCAAGGAGGCGCACCCTAGTTGCATGGGTTCCCCGGCTCCCGTGTCAACCACGGCGGGCGGTGGAGATCCGACAGAGCCAGTGACGGCGGGTCGAGCTTCAGGTACAGGAAGGTGAGGGAAAGGGGCTGAAGAACTATAATTTTTATTTTTTTATAATAAAATTGTAAATATCAGGCATAAAATTGAGGCTTTGAAACCGAACAATGTAATTGATACAGATGTTAACCTAGCCATGTCAGATTCAAACCTAGAATACTTTACTCCCCTTGAAGAGAATGAACTAATTTCACTCATCTCTTCTGCAAATTCATCAACCTGTATATTAGATCCTATACCGACACATTTTCTTAAACAGATAGTACCAGTAATAACAGAACCGCTGTTGAGAATAATTAATTCCTCACTCAGCATTGGTTATGTTCCAAAATCTTTTAAATTAGCAGTTATCAAACTAATAATTAAGAAACCTGACCTCGACCCCTGTCAGCTGTCCAATTACAGGCCAATATCAAACCTCCCCTTTATCTCTAAGATTCTGGAAAAGATAGTAGCAGAGCAGCTATGCTCATATCTACATAGAAATGGCATACATGAACTGTATCAGTCAGGATTTAGGCCTCATCATAGCACAGAAACAGCACTCGTTAAAGTAGTAAATGACCTCCTATTGGCCTCTGATCAGTGTTGTGTAACTATGCTTGTATTACTCGATCTCAGTGCAGCTTTTGACACTATTGATCATGCTATTCTTCTTCACAGATTAGAAAATGTAGTAGGAATTAAGGGTACAGCCCTCTCCTGGCTCAGATCCTATTTGACCGATCGTTATCAGTATGTAGACTTAAATGGTGATTATTCTGCATGTTCTCTAGTGGAGTTTGGCGTTCCGCAGGGTTCAGTTTTAGGCCCACTGCTTTTTTCCCTTTACATGCTTCCTCTGGGCAACATAATCCGTAAGCATGGTATTAGTTTTCATTGTTATGCTGACGACACACAGCTATACGTCTCAACAAAACCTGATGAGAAAAACCATCTTACTAAAGTTGAGCAATGTGTGCAGGACATAAGAAATTGGATGCTAATTAACTTCCTTCTGCTTAATCTGGATAAGACAGAAGTTCTAGTCATAGGACCGCATACAGCTAGAAGTAAAATCTTAGATCACACCGTAACTTTAGATGGCCTTTCTGTTCCATCAAGTGCAACAGTAAAAGACCTCGGAGGGATTATAGATTCCAGCCTTTCATTTGAAGCTCATGTAGATAATATCACCAGGATAGCATTCTTTCACCTCAGAAATATTGCCAAGATAAGAAATATATTGTCGCTAAACGATGCAGAAAAACTAGTTCATGCTTTTATCACTTCTAGGTTGGACTATTGTAATGCCTTACTGTCTGGTTTTTCAGTTAGGTGCATAAACAAGCTTCAGCTAGTCCAGAATGCAGCAGCGAGAATCCTCACTAGAACCAGAAGATATGAGCACATCACCCCTATCCTATCTTCACTACATTGGCTCTCTGTGAAATTTCGCATTGATTTTAAAATACTACTCTTGACATATAAAGCATTAAATGGTCTCGCGCCGCAGTATCTGAGCGAACTGCTAGTGTCTTACGATCCGCCACGCCTACTTTGGTCAAAGGATGCAGGCTGCTTGTCAGTACCGCGTATTATGAAAACTACAGCTGGGGGCAGAGCTTTATCTTATAAAGCCCCAAAATTATGGAATAGACTTCCAAATAGTGTTCGGGACTCAGACACAGTATCAGTGTTTAAGTCTAGGCTCAAAACCTATTTATTTAGCCAAGCATTTTTATAAATAGATTTGCCATAAGGTAAAGGAGTAGATCTTGGGGACTCATGGACGTAGAGTATTATGGTGAACTGGTATGTTTAGATGCTGTCTTCCTCAGTCTCATTTGATCACTCAGGTTTGTTGACGGTGAGGTGATTGTTTGCTTTACATCTCAGGGAGCCCTCATGTTTGTGTTTCCTTCTGGCTCTCCCTTTTAGTTATGCTGTCATAGTTAGTCCTGCCGGAGTCCCTGCTTGCACTCTACAGTAAATATACATTCACATTATACATTGTGACTGTGACCATACCTAATTGCAATCTCTCCTCCTCTTCTCTTTCTCCCCCTCTTTCTCTTTCCTCTCTCCCCCTGTCTCCCCCTTTCACTCTCTCTCTCTGTCGAGCTACACATGTCGTTCCTGAGCTGCCAGTGATCCAGACTCCCTCTGCCCTCCGGACCTGTCTGATCCATCCTGGTGCCCCATTTCTGGTTGGAGGTCTCGTCGCATGGATGCCCCGTGTGTCTCTTTGGGATGTGTCTGGTGTCTGGGGATGATTCTATCTACTTAGAAGATGGTTCTGGCCTCGACTGGTGTTGTCAGCTGTTTCTCTGAGGACTTGACAATTCGATAGTTCAGGACTGGAACTTTCTACAAGTCTATCTGAGTATCCAATAACTACTGGACTCCATTTTACATCAACTATTATAACATCAATTAACATCAACTATTATAGCTGAACCTAACACTTAACACTGTATAAATGCAGATAATTTCCTGCTATCTGTTTCACCCAGATGAGGATGGGTTCCCTGTTGAGTCTGGTTCCTCTCAAGGTTTCTTCCTATTACCCTCTCTGGGAGTTCTTCCTTGCCACTGTCGCCCTTGGGCTTGCTCACCAGGGACTATCTGAACATTTTGATTCATACACATTCACATTCCATACAAACTTAAATAATTCTTTTGATTGTGTAAAGCTGTTTTGAGACAATGTCAATTGTTAAAAGCGCTATACAAATAAAACTGAATTGAAAGAACGTGGCGGGACATAGGAGAGAATGGGTGTGGCAGGCGGCAGCGTGCGAGCGGCTGGCTTGGGACGAGACAGCAGACGTTGGTCGATCCAAAGGGCCAGCTGGATGAGGCCCTCCAGCGTAGCCGGTAGCTCTTTTAGTTTAGTTCGTCTTTTAGGCGGGAAGCCAGCCCTTCGTAATAGGCTGTCCGGAGAGCGAAGTCTCCCCAGGTGGTCTGGACGGCGAGCGTGCGAAACTCCACGGTGTAGCGGCTCACGGACAAACCTCCCTGCCGTAGGTGATAAAGTCTTGTGTCGGTCTCCACCTCTCCGGCGGGGTGCTCGAAAGTGAGTCTTAGCTGGCGGGTGAACTCATTGTAGGAGTGAGCGGTGTGTTACGTCCTGGTCTAGGGTCAGGCCGCAACAGACAATAAAATAAATTAGGAAAAGGAAAGAAGGTAAATGGGGAAATAAATGGGGGGTTGAGATCAACTGCAGTTTAATTCTATGTACAAATATTTACAAAGGTGGTAATATCTTCAGGAGCCGACAATGCCAAAATAATAAACCAAACCCACTAACTAGAATCACAAAAGTCTACCTAACCTAACAACAAAAACATACCAAAATACATATAGTCTTACCTAACTCCCTGACTAGCATAACCAGGAGAAAAAGGGGGGGAAGAACAAAAAGGGCGTCGACTCCCTACTTACCACTATATACACGGTGATATTTACACAGTATACAAAATTATATACAAAGGGCAATAGCAAAAATCGAGGTCAAAAAGGGCAGGAAAAGTCGATACACAATAAGTTCAATATATACCAGCAAAACACCATAACAAATCAAGCAGTTGTCTCTCGAGCAGCAGGCAGGATGGCGTTTAAATAGAGCTGCACAAAGTGCTAGTCCAATGGCAACACAGGAGGCGGGAGGAAGGCACACAGGTTCAGGAAGTGCTTGTCCAATGGAGGTACAGGAGGCGGGAGTAAGGGACACATCACTGACTGATCCTCCAATCAGCACCCCTCTCCACGGTAGAGGCCAATTAAACCTGTTTTAAAAACAGAGAGAGGGAAACACACCCAAGAGAGCAGGCAACACAGACAATATATATATACAGTATATAATACGTCAGGGACGTAACAGGTGTCTGAATCTGATTTGATAACCGCCGTGGCCCACTCAGCTGCCTGCCCGTTTAGCAACGAAACGAGAAGTGCAATGTGTAGCCGATCGGTGGAGTACCTGGTGGAATTAAACTCAAACACCAAATCAAGCGCTGTTAAAAACACATCACACTTTCCATCCGTGCCATTCCACTTATCCGGTAATGAAATGAATACTTCAGAAGGAGGGGGAGGTTTGGTGCGGCGCCGCAGCCATGCTGATGGGGGCCCGGCTAGCCGCGCCATCAACAGCCGCACGGAGCTCCGCGTTCTCCCGCTTCAGCTCCGCGACCTAGCGGCGCAAGGCCGCGTTGTCTCGGACGCTTTGGCGTAGAGTAGCGATCTCCGCGCTAAGCTTATCGATTAGCGCAGCATGCTGGTCCAGCATGTCGCAATGGCATGCATGATGCGCTGGGTTCACCGCGCGGGACTCAGTCATTCTGTCAGTGAACTAACCTGGAGTTGACCAGAAGACTTAGCTTTAGCGGTTAGCCCTTGTAGCGTGGATGGTAAATCCAAACACAGAAGCAAGCGAGAAGGCAGGATAACCACGCGATTTAATCTAAGGACTCTCACAACAACGAAGCAAGGGAAAAACACAAATTTAACCTGTGTCCTATAAACACACACTCTAGACAGAAAGATAACCCAAGATAGTGAGTACTCACGAATTGGAAGCGATACGAGCTGATCCGACATGGGCAAAACTCAATGACTGAGTGAGGTGGAACGCCATCTTGTCTCCTTTTATGCTTCCTGCTTTTGCGAGCATGCTACTTCCGGGTCCTTGTGCCGGTCGCAGCGCGAGTGTGTGTGACAAACGATCAGTCAAATAGGATCTGAGCCACGAGAGCCGTTCCATTAATTCCTACTACATTTTTTAATCCGTGAAGAAGAATACTGTAATTAATGGTGTCAAAAGCTGCACTGAGGTTGAGTAATAAAAGTATAGTGATGCAACCCTGATCAGAGGCCAATAAGAGGTCATTTACTACTATAACAAATGCTGTACCTGTGCTGTGATAATGCCTATATCCTGACTGATACAGTTAGTTTATGCCATTTCTATGTAGATATGAACATAGTTACTGTACTACTATCTTTTCCAGAATCTTAGAGATAAAGCGGATGTTTGATATCGGCCTGTAATTGGACAGCTGACAGGGGTCAAGGTAAGATTTCTTAATTATTGGTTTGGGAACATACCCACTGCTGAGTTAAAAGTTAATTATTTTCAACAGGGGTTCTGTTATTGCTGGTACTATCTGCTTGAGAAAATGTGTCGGTATAGGATCTAATACACAGGTTTAATGTGGTAGCATTGTGCGTACGTTATTACTATGACACTTTAATTGAGACAAGACAGTGATCTGAGATAACTTTAGACTGTGGAATTATGATTATATGTCTTATACTTAATCCGAAGGATAATATTAAATCTAAAGTGTGATCTGCTTTATGAGTGGGTCCTACTACTCACTGATTTATTCCTACTGAGTCCAATTAACACTTTGTCTACAGAGACGACTAGAGGAAATCTGCAAATTCACAGAGAAATTCAGAGTACGGCCCTGGAGGTCTGTAAATGATAATTAGTAGGATCGACTGAGTTGACTTCATATTTGTAGCTACACTTGTTATGTTACTATAGAGAATTTCAAATGCATTAAATTTGTGTCTGTGTTTTAGTACGATAGTCAGATTATCATTGTGAATAACTGCGACGCCTCCTCCTCTACCAGTTAACCGAGGCAGGTGTATGTAGCTGTATCCAGGAGGACTAGCTTCATTTAGAGCTACATACTCATCCTTTTTAACCCAGGTTTCAGTAAAACATAATATATCAAACTCCTGGTTTGTGATAATTTAATTAACAATAACTGCTTTAGATGTGAGATATCTAATATTTAACTGTCCTAGCTTCAGCTTATTCAGTGTGTTTTGATATTATTGTCTCTATATTAATTAAATAACTAAAACAGACATTCTGAGTCTTTCTCCATTGTTGCTTAGCTCAGGGAACAGACATTAAGATAGTGAACCCTGAGTGACAACTCTATGCAGCTAGCAGACGGTTTGTTTAGCCTGTCTGTCTGCTCCCTGGCCTGGGCTCTGGATTGTCACCGATTAACTAGACCTCTACTGAGACTATGAGCTATACTACAGGAAATGAGAGCAGCACCTTCCAGAGTGGGATGGACACGTCCCGCCCTAACAGGCCAGCTTTGCCCTCAAGGGTCTTCCAATTATCTATGAAGGCCACATTATTTTTGGAGCACCACCTGGACATCCAGCGGTTCAGCGACCATAACCTGCTATAAGCTATGTCGCCACGTCTCACTTCATCCGACATCGCCTTCGATAATTTAAACACCTCTGATAGTTGGTAACTTTACCTCTGTAAAGTTACACTTACTAACTGGCCTAGAGCCCGAAGATTACCTGCTATGTCCTGTGTCGGAGTTTTAATTGTTCGGTGATTCTGCTTGTTGTTTTTAGATGAGGAGATACACGCGTTATCCGGAAAAGTGCAAAAAAAAACATACAGTAAAAGGCAAAAGTCCTGTATACAAAATACAATACAAAAACAGGAAGCTACCTGTACAGGAAATGTATTTATTTAGAGCTCTCCAAATGCGTCACACGGCTGCGCTCGATCGCTTTGAATTCAGGATTAAGCAGGACAGCTCGCTCCATGTGATCATTAACTCGGCTTCAGCACTTACAGTAAACACAAATAAATGATATTTTACAAAGTGCAGCCCCCCCCACTTAGAACAAATATTACCAACTTCTAGTCTAATAAAAGCCGACCTCTTAGATCTGACTTTCTCTTCCATCATTAAAAATGACATCTAAAGAACTCTGAGAGAGAAACTCAGCGGAGAAACAAACAAACAAAAAAAAGGGGGAGAAGCAAAGTCCCAGGCTGAGCGTGCGGCTCTGTAAAGCTGTACTGCACAAGCAGCCAAGGTGCCTGAGGCGTCAACAGTCGTGTGTGTGTGTGTGTGTGTGTGTGTGTGTGTGTGAGAGAGAGAGAGAGAGAGAGAGAGAGAGAGAGAAAGAGAGTGTGTGATACTCAGAGAAAGGCTTTGCAGTGAAGAGCTATAAAAGGCAGCAGTATAAGGTGTTGGGTTTCACAGTCAGTGGTGTGAGATGTAAAAATGTCACACACAGGCTTAAAATGCCATTTTAGTCTGATACAATATAAAACAAATCAACAAGCACACACACACCTCAGCGTTAGGCATTCAGTAAAGCTCGTAAGGAATAAGCACTGTTTTGTCTCACTGTTATCGAAAATAACTGACGATGAGCTGGTGAGCTCGAGCAGAGAGCTCTTATACAGTAGCTCTCGAGAATATTGATCTTACTGTATACCACAGTGATTTGCCAATTAATTCATTTTTAGATTTAAGATTAAATGATGTACCTACAGCACAGTGAAATGCTTTTTTTCTCTCTCCACATATCTCTCTTTAAGTTATAAAGGTTAGATCAGATCGCAGGGTAGAAACGATGATCTGGAGAAGACAGGGTTCAGAACTCAACACTGGCAGCTTGGTGGCACTGGGGCTTGAACCCCCAACCTTCTGATCAGTAGCGCAGAGCCTTAAGATTCAAATTCAGTTCAAGATTCAAAGAACTTTATTAATCCCAGAGGGAAATTGCTTTAACCATCCCCTTGAAGGAGGTCTTCTTGAAGAATGAAACTTTTCGAAAGTTGCGACGCATCAATGAAACACATTCTGTACATACTATCAGAGACGCTCTTATAGAAACTGATCGTCAGTTGACAGTTAAAGAGTTTGTCGAAATAGTTAAAGTGTTAAAGCTAAAAATAATCTGCTGATCTGTAATGTAATCAGTGATATTATTATTATTATTATTATTATTATTACAGGTTGAAGTCCACGTACGTGTCTGTGTGTCTTTCTGTACAGGAGAACTCTCTGTCTAACTTATTAATACAAAGAAATGACATTCTGTAAGGTTGAGTATCTGACGCCTTGTTTACACTAAGTTGTCCTTCTTTGGTGATCAGACAAATACACTCCCTGTTCGGTAATCGGAGAGAGAATCACAGATGAGAAATGGAAAAAGTAGATCAAATAAAGATGAAGTTTTGTTGTTAAAATTCACTTATACCACTTCAGCACTGTTATTTCAGCCAAAGTGAAAATATGAACAAATCCCAGTAAACCCCTCCTTGAACCACCACCTTATCGTGGTGGAGGGGTTTGCGTGTCCCAATGATCCTGGGAGCTATGTTGCCGGGGGCTTCATGCCCCTGGCAGGGTCACCCATGGCAATCTGGTCCTATGTGAGGGAACAGACAGAGTGGTTCAAAAGACCTCTTATGATGAGTAAAAACTTTGGAAAACGTTTTCCCTCGCCCGGACGTGGGTCACCGGGGCCTCCCTCTGGAGCCAGGCCTGGAGGTGGGGCCCGATGGCGAGCGCCTGGTGGTCGAAGAGGCAACGTGGGTCCCCCTTCCCATGGGCTCACCACCTGTAGGAGGGGCCAAAGAGGTCGGGTGCAGTGTGAGCTGGGCGGTGGCCGAAGACAGGGGCCTTGGCGGTCTGATCCTCAGCTGCAGAAGCTGGCTCTAGGGACATGGAATGTCACCTCTCTGGCGGGGAAGGAGCCTGAGCTAGTGCGTGAGGTTGAGAAGTTCCGGCTAGATATAGTTGGACTCACCTCGACGCACAGCTTGGACTCTGGAACCAGCCTTCTTGAGAGGGGCTGGACTCTCTTCTATTCTGGAGTTGCCATCGGTGAGAGGCGACGAGCAGGTGTGGGCAGACTTATTGCCCTCCGGCTCGGGGCCTGTACATTGGGGTTCACCGCAGTGGATGAGAGGGTGGCCTCCCTCCGCCTTCGGGTGGGGGGATGGATCCTTACTGTTGTTTGCGCTTATGCGCCGAACAGCAGTTTGGAGTACCCGCCCTTTTTGGGGTCTCTGGAGGGGGCGCTAGAGAACGTCCCTCCTGGGGACTCCATCGTTCTGTTGGGGGACTTCAATGCTCACGTGGGCAATGACAGTGAGACCTGGAAGGGCGTGATTGGGATGAAAGGCCCCCCAATCTCAACCAGAGCGGTGTTTTGTTATTGGACTTCTGTGCTCGTCACGGATTGTCCATAATGAACACCATGTTCAGGCATAAGGGTGTCCATATGTGCACCTGGCACCAGGACACTCTAGGCCGCAGTTCGATGATCGACTTTGATCGGCCACATGTCTTGGACACTCGGGTGAAGAGAGGGGCGGAGCTGTCAACCGATCACCACCTGGTGATGAGTTGGTTTCGTTAGCAGGGTAGGATGCAGGTCAGGCCTGGTAGACCCAAACATATTGTGAGGGTCTGCTGGGAACGTCTGGCAGAGTCCCCTGTCAGGACGTGCTTCAACTCCCACCTCCGGCAAAGCTTCAACCACATCCTGGGGGAGGTGCGGGACATTGAGACCAAATGGACTATGTTCCGCGCCTCCATTGTCGAGGCAGCCGACTGGAGCCGTGGCCGTAAGGTTGTCGGTGCCTGTCGCGGTGGCAACCCAAGAACCCGTTGGTGGACACCAACGGTGAGGGATGCCATCAAGCTGAAGAAGGAGTCTTACCAGGCCTTTTTGGCTGGTGGCACTCCGGAGACAGCTGATAGGTACCGGCAGGCTAAGGGGAATGCAGCTTCGGTGGTTGCTGAGGCAAAAACCCGGGCGTGGGAGGAGTTTGGGGAGGCCATGGAGAATGACTTCCAGACGGCTTCGAAGAGATTCTGGTCCACCATCCGGCGTCTCAGGAGGGGAAAGCAGTGCATGGTCAACACAGTGTATAGTGAGGATGGTGCGCTGCTGACCTCGACTCTGGCCGTTGTGGGACGGTGGGGGGAGTACTTCGAAGACCTCCTTAAGTCCACCAACATGCCTTCCGATGAGGAAGCAGAGTATGGGGACATAGAGGTGGACTCTTACATCTCTGGATGTTGTAGGGCTGTCATGGTTGACACGTCTCTGCAACATTGCATGGACATCGGGGACAGTGCCTCTGGACTGGCAAACTGGGGTGGTGGTCCCCCTCTTCAAAAAGGGGGACCGGAGAGTGTGTTCCAACTACAGAGGGATCACACTCCTCAGCCTCCCCGGGAAAATCTATTCAGGGGTCCTGGAAAGGAGGGTCCATCGGATAGTCGAACCTCGGATTCAGCAGGAACAGTGTGGTTTTCGTCCAGGTCGCGGAACAGTGGACCAGCTCTACACCCTTAGCAGGGTCCTGGAGGGGGCATGGGAGTTTGCCCAACCAGTCTACATGTGCTTTGTGGACTTTGAGAAGGCATTCGACCGTGTCCCTCGGGGAGTCCTGTGGGATAAAAGATATCGGATACCCTGTTAAGGGCTGTCCGGTCCCTGTACAACCAGTGTCGACCTGTTTCCGGTAAGAGTAGGACTCAGACAGAGCTGCCCTTTGTCACCGATCCTGTTCATAATTTTTATGGACAGGATTTCTAGGCGCAGCCAGGGCGTTGAGAGGGTACAGTTTGGTGGGCTCAGGATTGGGTCACTGCTTTTTGCAGATGACGTTGTTCTGTTGGCCTCATCACCCTGTGACCTACAGCTCTCACTGGATCGGTTCGCAGCTGAGTGTGAAGCGGCTGGGATGAGAATCAGCACCTCCAAATCTGAGGCCATGGTCCTCAGCCGGAAAAGGGTGGAGTGCCCTCTCAGGGTTGGGAGTGAGATCCTGCCCCAAGTATCTCGGGGTCTTGTTCACAAGTGAGGGTAAAATGGAACGGGAGATCGACAGGTGGACCGGGGAAGCGTCTGCAGTGATGCGGGCTCTGTATCGGTCCGTCGTGGTGAAGAAGGAGCTGAGCCAAAAGGCAAAGCTCTCAATTTACCGGTCGATCTACGTTCCTACCCTCACCTATGGTCATGAGCTGTGGGTAGTGACCGAAAGAACAAGATCGCGAATACAAGCGGCCGAAATGAGTTTCCTCCGCAGGGTGTCTGGGCTATCCCTTAGAGATAGGGTGAGAAGCTCGGTCATCCAGGAGGGGCTCAGAGTAGAGCCGCTGCTCCTCCGCATCGAGAGGAGCCAGATGAGGTGGCTTGGGCATCTATTTAGGATGCCCCCTGGATGCCTCCCTTGTGAGGTGTTCCGGACATGCCCCACCGGAAAGAGACCCCGGGGAAGACCCAGGACACGCTGGAGGGACTATGTCTCTCGGCTGGCCTGGGAACGCCTTGGGATCCCCCTGGAGGAGCTGGAAGAAGTGGCCGGGGAGAGGGAAGTCTGGGCATCCCTGCTGAAGCTGCTGCCCCCACGACCTGACCTCGGATAAGCGGAAGAAAATGGATGTATGGGTGGATCCCAGTAAAAATATTCACTTTATCTTTTCTAATTACACCGCGTTCCAAATGATTATGCAAATTGGATGCAAGTGTTATAAACATTAAATGTTTCGTTTTTAAATTAAACTCATGGATGGTGTTGTGTCTCAGGGCTCTTTGGATCACTGAAATGAATCTCAGACACATGTGATAATTAGTTTGCCAGATGAGCCCAATTAAAGGAAAAGTACTGAAGAAGGTTGTTCCACATTATTAAGCAGCACACAGGTTTCAAGCAATATGGGAAAGAAAAAGGATCTCTGCTGCCGAAAAGTGGCACTGGCAGCTCAGGAACGACATGTGTAGCTCGACAAAGAGAGAGAGAGAACGAGTGAAAGGGGGAGACAGGGGGAGAGAGGGAAGAGAAAGAGGGGGAGAAAGAGAAGAAGAGGAGAGAAGGCAGTTTAGGTATGGTCACAGTCACATAATGTATAATGTGAATGTATATTTACTGTAGAGTGCTAGCAGAGACTCCGGCAGGACTATCTATGACAGCATAACTAAAAGGGAGAGCCAGAAGGAAACACAAACATGAGGGGGAACTGAGATGTAAAGCAAACAATCACCTCACCGTCAACAAACCTGAGTGATCAAATGAGAGTGAGGAAGACAGCATCTAAACATATCAGTACCAAGAAGATGTCACCTTTAAGCACTAAAAGGACTACCATGTAATTTTTGGGTATTGTTCGAAAATTTTGGGTTTTGATTTTATTTGTAGTCATTTTTCCGGACCTCGGACTGAATAGAAATTTGGTAAGTGGACCTTTCAAATTTATATTTGAGTACCCCTGCTTTAGAGGGATGCAGGTGTGCATAAACCTACTATTCGGCCCCTAATCAAGGCTCACAAGCAGAAATGGTTGCAGTGGGCCCAGG
Source organism: Channallabes apus (assembly GCA_030522415.1). Classification (NCBI taxonomy): domain Eukaryota; kingdom Metazoa; phylum Chordata; class Actinopteri; order Siluriformes; family Clariidae; genus Channallabes; species Channallabes apus. The sequence goes on from CM060123.1 coordinate 3,862,445, forward strand.
CATACATGAAGACAAGTTTTTCAACAGTCTTGTTTACTGATGGTCCAGATGGATGGAGTAGTGGATGGTTGGTGGATGACCACCATGTCCCAACAAGGCTGCGATGTCAATAAGGAGGTGCCGGAGTCATGTTTTGGGCCAGAATCATGGGGAGAGAGCTGGTAGGCCCCTGTAGGGTCCCTGAAGGTGTGAAAATGACCTCTGCAAAGTATATTGACTGACCACTTTCTTCCATGGTACAAAAAGCAGAACCGTGCCTTCTGTAGCAAAATCATCTTCATGCACAAAAATGCACCATCTCATGCTGCAAAGAATACCTCTGTGTCATTGGCTACTATGGGCATAAAAGATGAGAAACTCATGGTGTGGCCACCATCCTCCCCTGACCTCAACCCCATTGAGAACCTTTGGAGAATCCTCAAAAGATCTATGAGGGTGGGAGGCAGTTTGATTCAAAACAGCAGCTCTGGGAGGCTATTCTGACATCCTGCAAAGAAACTCAAGCAGAAACTGTCCAAAAACTCACAAGTTCAATGGATGCAAGAATTGTGAAGGTGATATAAAGAAGGGGTCCTATGTTAAGATGTAACATGTAGCCCTGTTAGGATGTTTTTGATCGAAAGTTTTTGATTTCAGTAAATATGACCTCATAATGCTGCAAATTCAACAAAAGCCTAGTTTCAGTTCTTTACAATCTATAAAAATGTTTTAACTTTGTTGTGCATAATGATTTGGAACAGTGCGTTTTCAGTTTTTTATTTTTTAAATAAATATTGTTATCATTAGGAGGTTTGTTCAATAAAATTCAAATTATACCCTAATAGTTGATGACTAGAAAATTATACTGACTGTCATTTGCATTGACTAATTATGAAAATCAGAGAAAGATATAATTTGCGTAATAATTTGGAACGCAGTGTAATATCTACTGGTATATATATATATATATATATATATATATATATATATATATATATATATATATATATATATATATATATCGTTCTAGTTGTTTAAAAACAATTACTTATGACTTTGAGATGAAAGAGAGAGAGAGAGAGAGAGAGACAGAGATAACTGAGCTCCACATGATGGATGCTGTTGCACTCGAGTGTGCGAGTTAACTTCCTCTCTCTGATCCGAGCAGTGTTGCATTATAAATGGTCCTGTGCTGTGTTTACGGCTCGCCCGTTTAACCGCACTGTCGCTTCTGAAGCCATGCCGAGTCAGCAAACATATATAGCAGGCACGGAGGCAATATTCTATAAAATATAACTTTTTTTCTGGCATTTTTTTCTTTTATGCCAGTATACACAGGGCCTCATTTGTCAAGGTACTCCTATAAAATAATCCAAAATATGCATTGACATTTGAAGTAATAAACGTTCCTCCTCTGTTAAAGGTTGTGTCTGTGGTTGTGTCAGTGCGACCCTTAAGAGTTCTATGTCGTACTCTGTGCCGCATTATTAGAATTGGATTTTTTTAGAACCTGAGACTCTGTGAATGAGTCCAAATTTGCCATTCAATTAGCCTTTTATTGCTTTTTTTTTCTTGCTACACAAAACCTATTTCTGTTCCCCAAGACCCTCCTGCCTTTTAAACAGAAAGACCACATGAACCACTCAGATTGCAGCTCCTCCGCCCCCACTTAGCATTAGCCAGCTAGCATGGGAAAATGATTCTCAACAGCGCTACAGTTAATGTTCACTGTTGGTGTTAAACGATTCAGGTGGGTGTTGAAGAAAAACCCAGCAGCTGATCCGAACTAGACTGCAAACATCTGCCTGTTATTCCGTTTTGTTTTTTTTTCTTCTTCTGCATGGGAGCATCATTGGAGATGTGCGACTGCACACTGAAACTTAAAGAGAAACAGGATGGGTTTTTCAAAATCTGTATAAAAAAAACTAAACGTAAAGTTAAAGTCTAATGTAAAGGTTACGTATACTGTACTTTCAACAGACAGGAAGGTGTGAATAATGAATTAACACCTCCTGACCAATCAGAATCCTGAATTTTAAAAGCATTGCGGTGTTTACAATTTTCTTTACACTTGGTTTCTATTGGCTCACAAGCATGACTTGTGAATTCGCAGCTTGGATTTGAGTTATACACGTTAGCATGAAGCAAATGTAACTTTCCTCTTTCATGAATTCGCTTTTTTTTTTGTTTAAATTCTCACCACTAATTGATGAAGCTTAAAATTGTCTCATTCACGCGTTTCCAGAGTCGATGTACATCTAATCTGTCAATATCAGAACCTTCAGAACCGTACTCTTAAACCAATTCTGTACCGATTTTTCTTTGAAATATTTCGCACCTATCCGGTGTTTAACAGTTAGCTGAACTGTCCGAATGCTTCTTTTCACCCCAAAAGGATTTTCAAAAGGATTCATTGATTAATTAAGAGCTTCTTTAAAACAGGTTCTATTGAAACCCTTTCTGTTGGAACCTGCTGTAGATCTAATCTTAAAGCGAGAGAGATGACTTGTTAACTACAGTATTGGTACAGTATTTCGGAGACGCCTGATGAACACCGCTTTGGTTCTCTACGTGCTTTAGATCTCGAGCTGAAACATCTCATCTTTCCTGAGGAGGAAAAACCGCTGAGGAACGCGGCGGATACAGTACGTGCTCAGAGCATGGTCGGTATGAAGAGTGCAATAACCGCCTGCAGTACATCTCACTTCTGTTTCTGAAGCGATCTTCGGGAGAATTTTGCACTCCGATGGTTCAGTGCGAACTTACTTTACTCAGAACATTCGTACAGTTGAAATTCATCCTGCTGGAGTTCCAGGGCTTCATTTCTCTTTCCAGCTCTGACTCACTCTGCTGTAGTATCTTGTGAAAACGCTGAGCTCACGCTGATATTGATCGTTTCTTCTCCTCTTCTTCCTCCTCCTCCTCCTCCTCCTCTTTCTCCTGTCCGGCATAAGGCAGACACTCGAACCCTGAGGAACACCTTCGCTCTCGATTCCCTCGTTATTTTTTTCTCTTCTTTTTCTTTTCGCCTCTGCACGAGTACCTGAGATTCCTATCAAATCGCACGTTCTGATTTATTGATAAGATGAGCGTGGTTATGTCTTCAGCGCCTTCAGGTTTTAAAGGATCTTGTCAGATTTTACACAGTTTGCCAACGCATTGCAGCACCTCCCAGAGTTACACACTCGTACACAGATTCAGAGCTGGATTCAGGTCCGTGCTAATTGCCTGATATTGTCTGGTCTTCAGTACTCGCTACAGGCTTAACAGGAACTCAATAGCTGAAACGCATTTAAACACGAATCTCGCTCTATTCACTGTCTCACTTCGTTCCTGTCATCATTATTAGCTTTTTTACCAAGTTATTGAAATAGTTATGCTTTAATGGGACAAAGTCTCTCTCTCTCTCTCTCTCTCTCTTTGTCTCTATCCCACCAGTGTATTGTGTATTCTCTTCGTACCATAAAAAGGGCGTAGGTTTTTAAATCTCTCCATTAACAAGCATTCATCGTGAGCAGCAAGCGAGTTGATGGCTTCTTTTCTTTCCATCCATCTCCCGCTCCCTCACTCTCTCCCACACCACCAACCACCTCAATAGCAATCGTATCTGATAAAAAGGTACAGGGTTATTGTCTGATTTCTTTTGTGCACGGTGCTATTAATGGGTGAACAAAAGACGAACGTTAAACGATCTTTCTCCCACCCTGCAGCCCCCCCCCCCCACTCACCCCCCCTCTCTATCTCAGGGCTGAGAATGGTCTCGCTAATTAAGGTGACGGCCAGGAGCGTAACTCTTCGGTCAGTCTTTCCATTTCTATTTTGTTCCTTCTTTTCCCTGCACACAGGGACAGACCCCAGGGGCGAGAGAAGTCTCCTAATTGCACCTTTAACTCTGTTCACGCGCCAGCTCTTTTTATTTTTTTTTTATTTCTTTCTCCCAGCACCGGGCTGATCTTCTGAAGGAAATGAACAGGGAGAGGAGCAAAGGAAGGAAGATGAAAGCGCGGTCATTAGACCCGGGTTCTGTTGGTGCCGATCGGCTGGTGCTTGCTTTTCCTCCAACCGCTCAGCGCTCTTTAGCGTGCTGGAAACTTGCACGTGTGGATATCAGCGGCATGCTCACCTCCGCTTCGCTTGGTTCATTAGGAATTGCTAAAAATGTAGAGGAGTAAAATCATAAATTTATTAGTTAGACGAGTGATCACCCAAATGTGCTCAAATTACCAAGGCTAAAGTAATTAGACTTAAAATTTTGATGAGCGAGTCAGACATTTAAGTGGATTAATTAAGACCAGAGATGAAGGAAGAGGTGTACCGTGTTATCCGATCCGACTGGGCAAACGAATTAAAACATATTTTTAAAATGTGATGCATCATCTCACTGGTATTTAAGCATCTACAGTATATAAGCTACAAGCAAAACATTACAACAGTCAGCATTGTGTCTTTACTTTTGTGTTTAAAATGTGACATGGTGTCGTGTACTTCTGCTCTCTAGGATCACTTTTCACCAAATAAGAGAACGACTGTTTATAGCTGCTGTAATGTGAGTGAGAGGAGAGGAGCAGGTAAACATGATGCGGTATACAAGGAATAAAACACTTCACAGTGTTAACAGGATCTCTGCTTTAACACACCTGGTCATTGATTAATATGAAGCAGAGTGTTTTATTCCTTACTTATCTGTTTTAACTAAAGAATATATTTAGATTTACAGTTGACTAGTGTTTGTACGCGTTCTTGACGGTTGAGGAGTTTATAGAAAGAGTTAAAAGGTTAAATCTAAAAATAATCTGCTGATCTTTAATGTAATCAGTGATATTATTATTATTATTATTATTATTATTTGAGGTTGAAGCCCCACGTCCACGTCTGTGTGTCTTTCTGTACAGCAGAACTCTCTGTCTAACTTATTAATAGACAGAAATGACATTCTGTAAGGTTGAGTATCTGACGCCTTGTTTACACTAAGTTGTCCTTCTTTGGTGCTCAGACAAATACACTCCCTGTTCGGTAATCGGAGAGAGAATCACAGATGAGAAATGGAAAAAGTAGATCAGATAAAGATGAAGTTTTGTCTCAAAACGACTCCAGCGTGTTAAAATTCACTTATACCACTTCAGCGCTGTTATTTCAGACAAAGTGAAAATATCAACTAATCCCAGTCAAAATATTCACTTTATCTTTTCTTATTAATATCTATTGGTGCAGGTGTTTGCTTACATTGAGACAGTAGCGCATTAGTAGATTATTATACAGTAGATTATTAAATCCAGCACATAACTGTTCATAACATCACTTTAGATTCACTGATGGTGCAGATTAAACTACAGGCAGAAGATCTAAGGACTGCAGGAGGTTCAGTAAATTCTGTCTAGACAGACAGACAGAAATGTTTCCGAGACTGGTTTCCGGTCCTTCATGTACATTTCATGTATGAAATGTAAAGATTATTGAAAGAGTTAATGCTGACCAATGTACAGACAAAACATTTCTTTAATTTATACAGATAAGATTCTTTTTTTGCTTTACTTATTTAAAAAATAAGTTATGTAATTGATATCTCAATATTATTGACTTGTGACTCTATTTTGTCCATTATCGTGTGTGTGTGTGTGTGTGTGTGTGTCCTCCTGGTGAGCATAATATATTTTCTTTTCATGAAATAAGCAGCTCATTTATTTGTACCTTGTATACATTTGGATGTGACTCCTCCCACCGTACAGCGTTTTTAACCTCCAGCACGGAGGCTCCGCGGGTCACCGCTCTCTAGTCTGCCGCCACTAATCCAAGACAAACGATCTGTGACGTGTATGAGCTGTAAAGTTAACAGCGGTGTGTGTGTGTGTGTATGTGTGTGTGTGTGTGTGTGTGTGAGAGAGAGAGATTCTCGCTCTAACCACAGCACCTCGGGTTGCAGAACTTCACGGACACGTTATTAAAGTCGTTGTAGGAAGCAGAACCTCAGAGGTACAGAGCGATGAAACCTCCCGAGTGCGGAGCCTTGCTTTCATTTGCTGCATCAAAAAGCCCGAGCTGCACTGTACGCCTCCTCCCACAGGGGCCCCGAGGTGGAGCGCTTTGAGTCGGAATAATGACGGGTCGCCTGTCAAGGAGAGACGCGGCCAAAACAAAGCCGATTCTTTTATATCTTTGTGAATGTAACGCGCTCTTTGAGGGCTTGGAGCATCTCCGAGAATCTAATTTAGTTTGAGATGTACTGTATCCCTTGGCCTTGAAATCCATTTTGAATATTCTGTGAAGATTTGTTTTAATGCGGCACAACATTTAATTAACTGTGACCCGGGAACGCTTGAAGAACAGGAAACTGAGAGCTCAAAGTGTGCGGGTTTATCGTCGGCGAAATGGGCATAGATTTAGAATTTCTGTGTTCCGTTGTTTTTTTATTCTTTCCCACCAATACTGAGGACGGAAACTGGTCAAGTAAAAGTCTGGTCTGTTTTACACTCTTTATCTGTCCAGTTTTAGGGTTGACTTTTCTATTCCTGGCTGACAGAGGGGGAACCTCATGTGATGTTCTGTTGAAGTTCTTTACACTCTAAGCAACTTAAAAAATTTTTTTTTTAGCAAGTCAGCAATATTACAGTATAGTTAAATAATCTACAACTCAAACATTTCACATCAAGAATGGAATTTCATTGTGGGAAAAGTGGAAGAGTCGTACTTCGGCATACAGTATGAGCAAACCACCTAATAGATTTTTTCGCCTTAAGAACCAAAATTTCGCAAGAAATTTGTCTCAGCATATGAAGCATTTTCAGCATATTAGCGACCAAACCGAGCCGAACTGAACGCCGGCTAACTTGCGCGTATGTCTGGGAGCCGTTCAAAACGGCTAGCAAGAAGAAAAGTGAGACGCTTTTAGTTTGGTTTTTAAAGCAGGTGGTGCCAACAGGAATCATAAATTAAGGTTATGTGAGATTTTATTTATAATTTTTTGTATATTTTACTCCATTTACATGTCTTTTCTAAATGGTTGGATTGTTTTTATATGCAAAAAATATTCCAATAGTGTTGAAAATATTGGTAATATTTTTGGATGGCTGGAACGGATTATCTGCATTTACATTACATCGTCACTTAAATGGAACGTCACTCAGAGAATGGAAACTTGTCCTCTCAGGTTGCAACATCTGTCTTCTTTAATTCCTCTTACAATAAGGCGCACCCAAGTTTTTTTCTTTCTCTTTGATATTTTTTTTATTTCAGATTATTGCTTTTTCATTTATTGATGTTGTTCCTGGTGTGTATACAGTAGATCTTTACTGTCAGCCTGACCCAGTCCAGTGATTCTCCACTGATTTATCATCAACAACTTTTTTCCCACTAGTTTCCACTTAGATATAACTAGATACTGTATAACTGATATAGTACATGTACCACACTACTGTAATACTCCCGTTGGTACATTGTCCTTTGGTACACCAGTACATTTACCATAGTATAGAACACGTCCCAGTATCCTGAAAAATATGTTATACGTGATATGTACCATTAAAGTAATATTACTTACAGTAACCGCTACAGTGCCATTTTACATGGTGTTCAGTACCACAGTGGCTACTAAAGTGGATTAAATTGATCTGTAATCTGTCTGATTTAAAGCACTCTAATATCGTGTACTGTATGCATGTAATGTAAAAGAAAAAAATTGCAGACACCTTTCAAATTCTTCTTTGTCTTTCGGCTGTTCCCTTTCAGGGGTCGCCACAGCAAATCATCTGCCTCCATCTAACCCTATCCTCTGCATCCTCTTCTCTCACACCAACTAACTTCATGTCCTCTCTCACTGCATCCATAAATCTCCTCTTTGGTCTTCCTCTAGACCTCCTGCCTGGCAGTTCCAACCTCAGCATCCTTCTACCGATATATTCACACTCTCTCCTCTGAACATGTCCAAACCACCTCAATCTGGCCTCTCGGACTTTATCTCCAAAACATCTAACATGGGTTGTCCCTCTGATGAACTCATTCTTGATCCTATCCATCCTTGTCACTCCCAAAGAGAGCCTCAACATCTTCAGCTCTGCTACCTCCAACTCTGCCTCCTGTCTTTTCTTCAGTGCCACTGTCTCTAAGCCGTAGAGCATTGCTGGTCTCACCACTGTCCTGTACATCTTTCCTTTCATTCTCGCTGATACTCTTTTATCGCACAACACACCTGACACTTTTCTCCACCCATTCCAACCTGCCTGTACCCGCCTCTTCACCTCCTTTGAACACTCTCCGTTGCTCTCGACCGTTGACCCTAAGTACTTAAAATCCTGCACCTTCTTTACCTCTGCTCCCTGTAGCCTCACTGTTCCTCTTGGGTCCCTCTCATTCACACACATGTATTCCGTCTTGCTGCGGCTAACCTTCGTTCCTCTGCTTTCCAGAGCGTACCTCCACCTCTCCAAATTTTCCTCCACCTGTTCCCTGCTCTCGCTACAAAGCACAATGTCATCTGGAAACATCATAGTCCATGGAGACTCCTGTCTAACCTCATCTGTCATCCTGTCCATCACCAGAGCAAACAAAAAGGGGCTTAGAGCCGATCCTTGATGCAGACCCACATCCACCTTGAACTCTTCTGTCACACCTACAGCACATCTCACCACTGTCTTACAGCTCTCATAAATGTCCTGCACCACTCTAACACACTTCTCTGCTACTCCAGACTTCCTCATACAACACCACAGCTCCTCTCTCAGCACCCTCAGCAACGCCTTCTCTAAATCTACAAAGACACAATGCAACTCTTTATTACCTTCTCTGTACTTCTCCACCAGCATCCTCAAAGCAAATACTGCATCTGATGTACTCTTTCTAGGCATGAAACCATATTACTGCTCACAAATTCTCACCTCTGCCCTTAACCTAGCTTCCACTACTCTTTCCCACAGCTTCATTGTATGGCTCATTAACTTTATGCCTCTATAATTGCCACAGCTCTGCACATCTCCCTTGTTCTTAAAAATCGGCACTAATACACTTCTCCTCCATTCCTCTGGAATCCTCTCACTCTCCAAGATCTCGTTAAACAAACTAGTCAGAAACTCTACTGCACTTCCATACCTCCACAGGTATGTCATCAGGACCAACAGCCTTTCCACTCTTCATCCTCTTCAACGCCCTTCTCACCTCACTTTTAATAATATTTGCTACTTCCTGCTCCACAACAGTCACCTCTTCTACTCTTTGTTCTCTTTCGTTTTCCTCATTCATCAACTCCTCAAAGTACTCCTTCCATCTTCCCATCACCCTCCTGGCATCTGTCAGTACATTTCCATCTCTATCTTTAATCACTCTAACCTGCTGCACATCCTTCCCATCTCTATCTCTTTGCCTCGCCAACCTGTACAGATCCACCTCAACCTCCTTACTGTCCAGCCTAGCATACAAGTCCTCATATGCTCTTTGTTTGGCCTTTGCCACATCTACCTTCACCTTACGGTGCATCTCCCTGTACTCCTGTTTACTCTCTTCAGTCCTCTCAGTGTCCAACTTCTTCTTGGCTAGCCTCTTTCCCTGTATACACTCCTGGACTTCCTCATTCCACCACCAAGTCTCCTTGTCCCCTTTTCCCTTACCTGATGATACACCAAGTACCCTCTTACCTGTCTCCCTGATCACATTAGCTGTAGTTGTCCAGTCAACTGAAAGCACCTCCTGACCACCCATAGCTTGTCTCAACTCCTCCCTAAAGACTACACAACATTCTTCCTAAACTCTTGCCTTTCCTCTTCTCTCTCTGCTTTCGAACACGCCTTCCTCCTCTCCTTCTTCGACCAACAGTAGCCCAATTTCCACCGGCACCCTGTAAGTCAACAGCACCGGTGGCGGTCGTTGTTAACCCGGGCCGATCCGGTATGCAAATTATATTTCTGATTCGCATAATTGATTTGGCAAATGTTTTACGTCAGATGCCCTTCCTGACACAACCCTCTGCATTTATCCAGACTTGGGACTGGCACAAGAAGACACTGGATTGCGCCCCCTCATGGTTGCATTAGACACCTTTCAAATTATAATCATTAAAATATTTTCCAAAAAACAAAAAATCATATTTCACATTTCATATTACAATTAGCTTCCCCGCCACAAGTTTTCCGTTTTATTTAGCAAAATGGTTAACAGGAAGTTGCATCATCAAGATGATCACAGAAAAGTAAGGAAAGTAAACGTGTTTGTTATGATACTGACTGAGATCATTAATTAAAAAGAAAAAAAAAATCTTCAACTCACAGATAACTTCACCTGGATGAGCGAGAATCTTCACAGACATAATTCCTCATGTTGTATGTTAAGACGGATGTGAGTTAACTACTGTACGTTTTTCTATACTTGCAATTTTTATGCTATTAAATTCGACCCTGCTACTGATTTAAGAGTTGAATCAGTTTCCGGACCTGGATCTCTCACTGCATGTTTTCTCAGCTTTAATACTAAATTATAAAACATTTTGAAACATTAATGAAAGTTTAAGAGTAAAAGTTTTAATGCAGCATCAATTGTATAATCTCTCTCACACACACACACGGCTAGTCATGGACAAAGGCCACATGCAAGACTTTTTGCCATGGGTTTCCATGGTACCATGTGTGGAGTGAAGTGTCGTCCAGCACCAGCTTCAGAACGTTGTCATGTTTGGTCTTTAGTGCCGTATCTGAAGTCTGCACTCGTGTCTCTTGAGTTCACGGGTGGTTCTGATTTACACGCTGATAAAACAATCTCCTCCTGAATTAGCTGGAGCTGGGTGACTGCTCCAAATCCAGCGAATCTTCAGGTTTTTGATTTTTTTGGAATCCAGTTGCGTTAAATTAACCCAGGAGGCTTTATCGGATCCGGGTGCTCTACAAATCAGGTTAATTTTCCTCCGCTCCGCCGAAGCAGCTGTTTGGACGATGATCTCAGCGCCTGTTCTGGCGTGTGAAGCCGGCCTGCGTGCTTCGGCAGATGACTCTGTTTGCCCTCTGACACACACGACCCAAGAGCTGGCACGCCGTTCTGACGCTGATGGGTTTTTTTCGTCGTTGAGCTCAGCAGAGAGAGCAGGACGTCATCTCTGTGGAGCAGCACGGCATCGCTGGCACGCTCGCTCGCGTCCTGGAGTCCTGCCGAGAGGACAGACTCACGCTAAAAGCTTCCGCTTGGCACCGCTCGCGCTTCCGGAGAGTCTGGGGGCTCGACTCTGTAGAAGTCCAATTTGTTTCATTTACAACATCTCCTTTCCACAGAATAAAATATGAAGTTCGGCCAGCTTTAAGATTCCTTTGAGACTATAACTTGTCAAGCTGTACAAGCTCTCAGTGGGCTCTTGTACAAATTCAATAAGAGACTCTTATAGCTACTGTATGTTCTTGAACCATGTTTTGTTTTGTTTTTTATGTTTATCTATTGGTGCTAACAGTTCTGGAGCGGTTCTGTGAGTATGGCGTGATCTTGACCTGCCGTTCTAGCGATGGCTTTCGGAGGAGCGCCGTAACAGCCTTTACACTTTGAGGTTTTACTTCCTGACAACTTTCTTCAGCTTCGGCAGCGTTATGAAAGAACTGCGCAGAGTAATTTATTTCCCACCATGAACCATGAGAATCCCTTCTTTTTAAAAGCATGCATGATTTATTCAAATCATTATTATTTTTCCAGCCTCATTTTCTTCCAGTGAAATAAACTAATGCGACAGGTTAGCTAAAGCATCTGGTGGGGGGGGGGGGGGGGGGGTGGTAGCATCTGGAGAAGAGGAACAGCGCTGCCTGAAACCGAGTGCCTTTAAATACCCAGCGTTCCATTTGGTTCATTAGAGATTCGAACAAGATTGAGAAATTAATGAATTAACACTAAGATGATGAATAAAATCTTGTTTTTTTTTCCCTGTAACACAGGTGTGAAATTAAATGAAGGCGAAATGGTGCTCATAGGCAAAGGCTTAGAAATTCTAAAAATACAGCACAACAAGCAATCCTGTCTCTGAGACACAGGGTAATGATACGGAGCATAAAAACTGTCTTCCTGCCAGTGTGCGCTTTGCTGCCTTGTTAGAGCCGAGTGTCTTGCCGTTGCCAGAGAGCCTGCCGCGAGTTTCCATTTGCACTTGTTTTGCAGGCTGAAGGTCTCATTAGGGACTCGGAGGAGCTCCTGCATCGGTTTTAGACACTTAAAAATCCCAGGACTGTGTGGTAAGTAAAACAGGGAAGAATGTCCTCGGGTCTGCGGGGATAATGCGAGGGGCTCGCACTCTGAAAAAATGTGTTAAAAGGGTGATAGAAATGTCAGTTATAAAATGTGGTGTGCAGAGAGCGCTATATGAAGCTAAAGTGCTCTGAGAGGCATTATCACCGCCGGACTAATAGCAGAACATCAGCGGGTTCGACCTGCAGGCTGTCGTTACCAGTGATATTTCTGTCCCTTAAAATGATCCAAGGGTGCCATTTGATTTGATTTGTGCTTTGTAATCAGGAATCAACAATGAGGTGATGTGGTGAAGCAGAGCCACTGATACCAGCATGAGGTTACTGGTTATGACCCTTTAACACCAAACACTGGCATTTTTTATATAAAGTCCAGTTTTCATGGATCAGGTGTTCCACTAGCTGAATGTTCACGGGAACGACTGCTGCTACCTCGGCCTGGATCATCATTCATGTACCGTACGCACAGCCTTGTGCATAACAATTGCATCGTTCAAATGTTTCGCTTCAGCTAAGAGTCTCATCACCATAATGTTCTTGAAGTCAATCGCTTTTACGCCTTCACTCACCAGAGATTTCACCACAAGTCCCAGTGTGACTTGAACGCCCCTTGCTCTACGCAATCACTTCTGTTTTATTATGTATACAGTGCTACGCTTAGTGTTTGTTGTTGTTGTTGTTGTTGTTGTTGTTGTTAATAAAAGCACTAATTAATGTTAGATAAAGAAACCTTAATGTAAAGCATAACAATAACTTAATTATCTCATAATCCACACAATATAACTATAAAAATGTCAGCTTTGGATTAACTGCTTTTCTGTAATCAAATGCTTTTGCTCTGTAAATAAATAAATAAATAAATAAATGTGATTTTTGCAGCTTATCCAATGTTTTGTTGGGGGGTTTGGGTTCTTCTCGACACTCACCACTCGTCTTTTCTTCCTCATCCTCTGAAAGGGTTGAGTGAGTAATCAGCTGGATCAGCGCCATGCCTGGTAAATTAATCATCGCCTCCAGACTTCCTGTCAAGGTAGATCTGACCATGCCTTCATCTTCTCCTGAACCCTGTCTATAAGGCCACAGATGGAGGTACTGGAGGAAGTTTCCCAAGATAGCACAAAGGTCAAAGGTTGGAAAAAAAATGTTCCAGTTGTGCGTGCTAACGGTTCAGGGACAGTGCTGCCACTGTTGAATAATATTGTTATCATGGACACAACAATGTACAGTAGTATTTGCAGTTATGTCCTACATTACGTAAGTTCAGTTCCAGTGAAGGAGGATTGTGGTGGTATTTTTAAGACCACAAATGATACTTTTTGTACAACCTGAAAATCATTAACATTAAAACCTTAGTTTTGAGTTTCCCTTGTTCCACCTTGTGTTCTGGTCACTGGCTCCATTGGAGCTCCAGGGGTGTTCTGTGGTGAAGGCACCAGGACGTTGATAGTGGATCTTTTGAGTTCTGTGGGATGTGGGGTGGGGCCTCCATGGATTGGACTTGTTTGTCCGTGGCATCCCATGGGGCTTGATCAGATTGAGATGTGGGGAATTTAAAGGTCAAGTTGGCAGCCTTGGGCTCTTTGCCTGCTGGGCCTCATGCATTGGCAGACTGTGGCACACTGTGTGTTCTGGTGCATATCCATCATTGCCAGAATTGACCTGACTTGGGTGATTTCTGCTACATTTGCTTTTCTCTACAGGCAAGGCCAAAAGTTTTGAGAATGACACAAACATTAATTTTCACAAAGTCTGCTGCATCAGTTTTTATTCAAATTCAAGATTCAAGATTCAAAGAACTTTATTAATCCCAAAGGGAAATTGCTTTATGATGGCATATTGCATACACACCAGAATGTTATGTAGACTGATCTGCAATTAATTGCAAAATTTTTATCCCTCTTAGCCCTGCCACAAACGGACCAGCTTATATCATGCCAGTGATTCTCTTGTAGATTGACGAGTCCAATTCTGGAAATCACTCTGTCATGCTGATCGAGTTAAAATATCAGGACTTGAAACTTTAAAAGGTGGATGGTGCTTAAAATGATTGTTCTTCCTCTGTTAACCAAGACTTTTGCATGTTGTCCTGGTGTTAAGAAGGGCAGAACAGAAGCCACTTCTCTCCAGGAAAAACATCAGGGACAGACCGATATTCTGCAAGGATTGGATTGCTGAGGACTGGGGTCAAGTCATTTTCTCTGAAGAATCCCAATTCTGATTGTTTGGGGCATTTGGGAAAATGCATGTCTGGAGAAGTAAAGGTGAGCACTACTGTCAGTCATGCCAATAGTAAAGGAAAGTCAAGGGATTGGGCTCGCTCAAAATTTTGTCTAAGAACACAGCCATGAATAAAGAATGGTGCAAAAACATCTTCAGAGAGCAATTTCTCCCAAGTGGCTCAGGGAACAAAACATCAAAATTTGGGATCCATGATCGAGAAACCTCCCCAGATCTTCATCCCATTGAGAACTTGTGGTCAGTCCTCAAGGGGCGAGTGGACAAACAAAACCCCACAAATTCTGACAAACTCCAAGCATTGATTATGTAAGAATGGGCTGCACCATCAGTCAGGATGTGACCCAGAAGTTGGTTGACAGCATACAGCATTTTATTAAACATAAAAAAGTGCACTATAGAGGGTGTGAAGCATGGTTGTAAAGAAGCATTTCATCAGTTGGGCCTGAGAAAGTACAGTACAGTATGTTTAGAGATAATGATAAGGAGTCAAATCGGGGCGCGATCCGAGAGAACAACCTGCAAGAGAATAGGATCCAGATGTGCCAGAATATTATAAACATTTATCAGCTGTAATTAGACCCAAATGTGTTTTTGTCATAAAAACCTTCAAGTGTTCAACACATCATCTTCAAATCAAATAAGGAAAATTATATGTTCTGTCTTTTGAAATTCGTGGTTGTAATTTCCCCTTGAGTTGAGGAAATGCGTATGCATGGCAGTGTACGTATGAGGCAAATCCGGGCTCGTCATTCACGCGTCAGACTTTCTTATTCTCGGCACAATAATACGCACTTCTGAGTAAATCACGCCATTGCTCCAAATAGATTAGGGAAACAAATGTATGATGTTAAACGAAAGTCTGTGCGTCATTAGCGCTTCTGTAAATGCAAATGGCTGTCCTGTGAAGGCCCGTGGCACGGATCATGAATAAATGCAAGTCTCTCGACTCTGAATGCTCTGTTTACAAGAGCAGGAATTATATTAGCTCCTAGATAGCAGCGGGTGAGGGCCTAAATTATTGTCGCTCTGCACAGCTGATTTAGAGCTGATTATATTTTTAGCCATCCGTCTTGTGTAGCGAGCGGTAAATGTTGGCTGAATGTCCTTTTAATTTACATCTGATTAATCTGAAGGATGAAACAGGCCCTGCCAGTGGAGGAAAAAAAAAAAACAGAGCCGTTACAAAGGACGAGTTTCTGGCCGAGAGCTCGGTCAGTTAAAGAGCCCAGGGAGAACCGGAGTGAGGTTTTAATTCCCAGTCGTCCAGCTGAAAGCTCACCAAAGTGATCTGGTATAAAACATCACTGAAAGATAACAAATCCAGAGGGACCAGCTAATTATGGAGCACTCTACTTTAAAAAAAAAAAGAGAAAGTTTTTACTGAATTATTCAACGCATCAGGAAAGTGTGAGAATAAGAAGAGGTTTCTATCAGGCATCGGATCCCATTAGAATGTAACGGGTTTAATGGTGTCCCAGTCATTTTCTATAAACTGGACAGTCGTACAGAATCAGTCCCAGTCTTGTTCAATGCTTGAACTCTGATATAAAGTGTGGTTGTGCTTCTGAATGGTTCGTTTCTCTTTTCACACTGATGTGCTGCAGATTTGTTCAAACACAGGAACTTTTGAAGCAGGTTGAAGCAACTGAAAGAGCATTTGAGAAATGTCAAGTCTTTGTGTCCTTATTTAGCATCGCAATGCTTCAAAACATCTCACTCACCTACAGAGAAATGGTTATTCCATGTAGTTGTGCAGACTGGAGTGGGAGTGGTGGATGGGGGGGGGGGGGGGGGCAGGTTATACTTAGGTCCTTCACACTCTTCCTGGCCTTGGTCCAGCACCGTTTGCTGTACTGTAGATTGAGTGCAGGTCAGGTGTGGATGATGCACTCGAATGATCAGAACCCTCAGTAGAGCTTGTCTGTCCTGCATGGTGATGTTCTCAAGCCTGGTTGTAAAGTCTCTCAAGCACCTGAGGAGGTAGAGATGCTGCCGGACCTTTTTCACCACAGTGTTGATGTGACAGGACCATGACAGATCCTGCGTGATGTGAACACATGTGAGCTCCTTTGTCTTGCTGATGTTATAGAGGAGGTTGTTCCTCTGGCATGAGTTCTCCAGGTTTCTAATCTTCTTCAGGTAGCCCGTCTGATTGTTGTCAGAGATCAGGTCACCACCACAAAAGAGAGCTGTTGAGCATTCATTCATTTGGCTCATCAATAATATTTAATTATATGTCATATCTCAGTCAGAGCACATGGTCGGCCAGCCTACAGCATATACTGTAGGGTTAAGGACACTTGACAACTTGATGGTGCTGGGGCTTGAACCCTCAACCTTCTGATCAGTATCCCAGAGCCTTAACCATTAAAACCACCACTTGTCAGTGGTTTAAATGTCATGGCTGATTGGTATGTTTAATAGGAACTTCCAGGGAAATATACATGATACATGTGAGGAATACCACTGCTAATATTACGAACATTAATAATAATCATAATAATCATAAAAATTTAATTTATCCATTTAAAATGGAGGACAATGTGAAGATCATGAAAAAAAAGACAAATATAAGAGGAAAAAAGCTAAAAATGTAGTTAAAAATTAAGTGGTAGAAAAAGAAATAAAATTAGGACAATAATAAAAGTGCAGACCAGCACTTTACTGGGAAACTTGGGGAAGAACAAACCTGGGCACAAAGACAAAATCAGGGCTTCAGGGGCAGATGAGAGGTCAAGAGAACTGCTGAAGTCTTCACTGGGATTGAGCTGACTCAGGGATCTGAGCAGAGAGTTAGCGTGTAATTGTGTGAATGTATGTATCACTACTCTGGGTAAAATGGTCAGTATGGGTAACAGAGCTGGTCGTCGACCTCGGCATTGACAGAGCTCCCCCTAAAATCCCTACGTCTGAGATCACCATTTTGCCAAGTTCTCCATCTGCATCATGGACGTGGCCATGTGGGATGTTGTTTATGAAATTCCTGTATGAAAAAGGAGTCAGGAATGTCCTGAAATCCTGAAATCCTCACCTCTCGTCTAATCCATATCCTTCCCAGTCTCTAAGATATTAGATAGCGCTGATCATGAACACCTGACTGTGTGAGCTTGGGACGTGAGACAACTGGCTGTAAGCTGTGAGCCATAATCCCCCCAATGGGGCTCCTGTTCAGAGCCCGAACACTTAGAGGATGCAGTAGTGCATTAAACTCGGCTCACTCATATATCCGATAATTATAGTTTATATTTCTTTCTGCAGAGCTGCTTTGTGACAATGATCATTGTAAAACGTGCTATAGAAATTAAACTGAATTGAATTAAATTGTAGTGGGACGTCTCAGTTTGACGTCAGTGTCTTGTTCCAGCAGTACCAGTGTCAAGCAACCCTCTAATCCCTAAAAACGTCTCTGAGCAGTGTTTTTCAACTAAAACGTTTAATGACTGGTATTTTAAAATGCAAAATGTTTTAAATCAGTTAAGCAAAGCTTTACCCAACTGAAAACAAAACATATATGTACATATATCACATCCTTTCATTCAGGAGTATAGAATAGGTTTTACAAATATCTTTCGAAATCCAAAGTGCACTAAAAATCCTAATTAATTCCCTGCACGTACCTCACCAGCTTTTCTGTACCGCAGCTTATGGCATTCGCAGGGTTATCATTATAAAAGGCAGAAAGGTGCTGGCGGTTCGAGTTAACATGTGACCACACAAAGCCATATGAACCCCAGCATTGGGGGAGCAAGATGAAGAAGAGAGATAGGAAGTAAAAATAATAATGGTTCAATCATACAATTTGGACAGTGAAGAGAAAACCGAGGCCGTCGAGTGGAGAGGGTTGTGCAGAGAGGGTCTGCGGTGGGGAACTCTATCACATCAGGTCGGATTAGAGAGATACGCTGAGGGAGAGTGTTTTTACCGAAATAGGATTTCCAAACCTGAAGGATTACAGCAGTGACAGATGATGACGGTCTAACTGGAGGCTTCTGAAAGCACAACGTGCTCCAGGTTTGACCGTGCTTTTCATTTTGATAGGTGATGTTAAGTGCAGTTTCTAGGAAAAGCAGTCCTTAGACAGGTAGTTGTTGGAAAGACTAACCACAGACAAGCACATCTGTGGCCTGGAAAACAGCTATCCTGTCCTGATCTTTAATAACGTTTACAGGAAGGGCCTTCGGTATGAACTAAATCAAAATAAATCGAACAGGGCTTGTCAGCACGGTGGCGTAGGGGTTAGCACTGTCACCTTGCACCTCCAGGGTCAGAGTTCGATTTCCCCCTTCAGTCTGTGTGCATGGAGTTTGCATGTTCTCCCCGTGCTTGGTGGGTTTCCTCCGGGTACTCCGGTTTCCTCCCACAGTCACAAGACATACAGATTAGGCTAATTGGCGTTCCCAAATTGCCCGTAGTATGTGAGTGAGTGTGTGTATACCCTGTGATGGATTGGTCCAGGGTGTACCCCACCTCGTGCCCTAAGTCTCCTGGGATAGGCTCCAGACCCCTCGCGAGCCTTTATACAGGATAAAGTTGTTTAGACGATTACGATCTAACAGGAATCTAGTGCAGGGCCAAAAAAGTCACACACTTACAACATTTACTTCCATCCAGAGTTTCAGTAATTTTTGGCTGAGATCTTGTATTAATAATAGGAAAGACAAATCGCTCCATTAAAACTTCTTTAGCAGTGGAATTGAGGTCAGTACTCAAGTTGTCCTGTGGTGTTCAGTTCATGTGTGAAAATGGTTCCTTGTGCTCCCAGAACCACCACGGCACCATTTAAGCACTGGAAAATGCCCATGTCAGCAACTGAAGCAACCCCAGATCATAACACTGCCTCCAGAGGCCTGTACAGTGGACACTATGCATGATGGGAGCATCGCTTCATGTCCTTCCCTTCTTACTCTGTCACGCCCATCGCTCCGGGAATAGGGTCAGTCTAGACTAATCAGGTCACATGACCTTTTTTCATCGCTCCAAAAGTCCTGTCTTTATGTTCCCTAGTAAACTGAAGGGTTTTTATTTCTGATGAGTCTCACTAACAAGAGGTATCCTTATGGACACATTTGTGTAGTTCCAATCCTGTGAGTTCTCATCACACTGTGTGTGTATGGAAATTTTTGTGATTTATCTGATTATGACCATTCATGATTGTTTTCTGAACACATTTTGTCTATAAAGTTGAGGGTTCAGCACTATGCTTCTAGGGTTTAATGATGTTTTGAACACTTCACATGGGGGACGTTACCTTTTAAAGGAACTAATTACATTACAAAATTACTGTCTTTAAAAAGTAATCAGTTACATTACAGCATTACTTTCTGATAAAAGTAACTAGTTCGAGTACTTTTCCGTTGCAGAAAATGAAAACTCCTTTGTGATTCCTCATGCATGTTGTTTTAGTCAAGACCTTTATAATTATTCTACCATCATCACTCAGACAAGTTTGGCCCATAATCTGTTAACTACTAATACCCCTATCTCACCTACTAATACCCCTATCTCACCTACTAATACCCCTATCTCACCTACTAATACCCCTATCTCACCTATTAATACCCCTATCTCACCTACTGATACCCCTATCTCACCTACTGATACCCCTATCTCACCTAATGATACCCCTATCTCACCTACTAATACCCCTATCTCACCTATTAATACCCCTATCTCACCTACTAATACCCCTATCTCACCTACTAATACCCCTATCTCACCTACTAATACCCCTATCTCACCTATTAATACCCCTATCTCACCTACTGATACCCCTATCTCACCTACTGATACCCCTATCTCACCTAATGATACCCCTATCTCACCTACTAATACCCCCGTCTCACCTACTAATAGCCCCGTCTCACCTACTAATACCCCTATCTCACCTACTAATACCCCCATCTCACCTACTAATACCCCTATCTCACCTACTAATACCCCCATCTCACCTACTCATACCCCCATCTCACCTACTAATACCCCTATCTCACCTACTAATACCCCTATCTCACCTACTAATACCGCCATCTCACCTACTAATACCCCCATCTCACCTACTAATACCCCTATCTCACCTACTAATACCCCTCTCTCACCTACTAATACCCCTATCTCACCTACTAATACCCCTATCTCACCTACTGATACCCCCATCTCACCTACTAATACACCTATCTCACCTACTAATACCCCCGTCTCACCTACTAATACCCCCATCTCACCTACTAATACCCCCATCTCACCTACTAATACCCCTATCTCACCTACTAATACCCCCATCTCACCTACTAATACCCCCATCTCACCTACTAATACCCCCATCTCACCTACTAATACCCCTATCTCACCTACTAATACCCCCATCTCACCTACTAATACCCCCATCTCACCTACTAATACCCCTATCTCACCTATCTCACCTACTAATACCCCTATCTCACCTACTAATACCCCCATCTCACCTACTAATACCCCCATCTCACCTACTAATACCCCTATCTCACCTACTAATACCCCTATCTCACCTACTAATACCCCCATCTCACCTACTAATACCCCCGTCTCACCTACTAATACCCCTGTCTCACCTACTAATACCCCTATCTCACCTACTAATACCCCTATCTCACCTACTAATACCCCTGTCTCACCTACTAATACACCCGTCTCACCTACTAATAGCCCCGTCTCACCTACTAATACCCCCATCTCACCTACTAATACCCCCATCTCACCTACTAATACCCCTATCTCACCTACTAATACCCCCATCTCACCTACTAATACCCCTATCTCACCTACTAATACCCCTATCTCACCTACTAATACACTCATCTCACCTACTAATAGCCCCGTCTCACCTACTAATACCCCCATCTCACCTACTAATACCCCCATCTCACCTACTAATACCCCCGTCTCACCTACTAATACCCCTATCTCACCTATCTCACCTACTAATACCCCTATCTCACCTACTAATACCCCCATCTCACCTACTAATACCCCCATCTCACCTACTAATACCCCCATCTCACCTACTAATACCCCTATCTCACCTACTAATACCCCTATCTCACCTACTAATACCCCTATCTCACCTACTAATACCCCCGTCTCACCTACTAATACCCCATCTCACCTACTAATACCCCTATCTCACCTACTAATACCCCTATCTCACCTACTAATACCCCCATCTCACCTACTAATACCCCCGTCTCACCTACTAATACCCCTGTCTCACCTACTAATACCCCTATCTCACCTACTAATACCCCTATCTCACCTACGCGGTTTCAAGTACGGTTCATCATGATTCACCGTGTGTTTGCCGCTGTGATTAGGTTTCCATCTTTCCGCGTGTCGGTTCTCGCATAATCAAACCACATAGGTGAGATAGGGGTATAACAGCAGGAATAACAGAGAGGGGCGGGTTATCGGGGGCGGGGCTTGTAGGATGACTTTCACACACACACACACACACACACACACACACACACACACAACGGTTTGGGAATCACTGCTGTCTGGTTTAAGGATTACATTTTTGAAAAAGTAACTAAATAACTGAGGACTTAAATGGCGGACCGAACGCGTTAGATTACTTGTTACAGCAAAAAAGTAATCCAAGTACTCTAATGCGTTACTTTGTAATGTGTTACACATAACACTACAACACATCTCCTTAGTAGTTTTCTTCGCTTGGCCAATGCCGGCCAGTAAAGTGACTCTTTTAAAACAGATTAGAACCCTTTCCATCATCACAGGATACGTCTTCCCACTTGGCTATTTAAGAACTGGGAAGTTTCTCACTACATCAGAGTTAAAAGTATTATTAAGCTGATGCGTATTAACCACTGCAGTAATTATACAACCAACGTATTTGCTTATTTAAATTCAAATAAGGACACTTTTTGTCCAGGCAGTGTATAATTCTTACATTTACTACTCTAAGTTTTACTTTGACAGAATTGCCCCCGCACTTATTACTCAGCGGCTTATAGAATACCACTTCATTCACCACATCCTCTTTTTGTTTTTGCATTTTATATATTCTTACAGTATGTCATGCTTAGACAATTTATTGTGTGCTCTTATTAATGTGTGTGCGGGTGGACGTAGGCTAGTTTACTGCGCATTTTTAATACTGTAGTTGCATTAGGGAAAATAGCAACATATATATTTTTTGCTTGTTTTTGTTAATTCAATGCATAATGAAGGTAATGGTAAAGGTAAACTGCCCGAGCACTCAGCTGCTACACAGGTTTTTTTTATTCTGTGCATGAATAAATTTTGAGTCTAAACATGATTCCTCATTCACAGGACCAACAATGTTTTATGAGAAACCTTTAAGGACTGAAGTGGAAGTCAAAGCGAACACGAACACATTTACACAGCGGGGAGAAAAAAAGCTATATCACTTAAATCATAAAAGCGCACAAGGTTTTAATTAAGGAAAGTAATTTAATTCCAGTTCATTTTTCTCCATGCAGAGCTCATCTAAATGAACTTTAACCCATAAATTAGAAAAGCTCGGAGGTGAGAGCGGAAAATTGAAAAAATAATGGAGGCGTTGCTAATTATAACTTAAAGGTCATGCTGAGTAGCTGTCATAACATCATTGTGCTGAAGCGCCGGCAATGGCTGAACAGACTTTAATGAAATTTTTGCCAGTTGTTAGGTGTTTGCGTAAAGTTAAACCTGCAATAATCTACTAATGCGCTACTGTCTCAATGTAAACAAACACCTGCACCAATAGATATTAATTAGAAAAGATAAAGTGAATATTTTGACTGGGATTAGTTAATATTTTCACTTTGTCTGAAATAACAGCGCTGAAGTGGTATAAGTGAATTTTAACACGCTGGAGTCGTTTTAAGACAAAACTTCATCTTTATCTGATCTACTTTTTCCATTTCTCATCTGTGATTCTCTCTCCGATTACCGAACAGGGAGTGTATTTGTCTGAGCACCAAAGAAGGACAACTTAGTGTAAACAAGGCGTCAGATACTCAACCTTACAGAATGTCATTTCAAATTCAAATTTTATTGGTCACATACACAATCATACACAGTATAATATGCAGTGAAATGCTTTATACGACCGCCAGTGACCTTAAAAAAAGAAAATAAAAGCTTGTACGTAAAATAAATAATCAATAAAAAGGAAATACTAAAGAAATAATTTTAACTAGTAAAATTAACTGTGCATAAGGGCATAATAAAATATTGCAAAAATATAGGATTAAAGTGACAGTGGTTGTGCAAATATGCATGGAGGTGACATGTGCAATTGTCCAGATGTATGAGTATTTAGTGCAAGTGTGTATGAATGTGTCCATGATTGTCCAGTCAGTGTTGTGAGCTTAAAAGATGTTATTAGTCCTGTGTGGAGGTGTGATTGAGAGACCTTATCGCCTGCGGGAAGAAGCTCCTCCTCAGTCTCTCTGTGTTGGCCATTAGGGAGCGGAATCTCTTCCCAGACCGCAACAAGGAGAACAGTCCATTACTGGGGTGACTGAGGTCCTTCATGATCTTCCTGGCCTTAGTCCAGCACCGCTTGCTGTAGATGGAGTGTAGGTCAGGGAGCTCAGTGCGGATGATGCGCTCGGCTGATCGCACCACCCTCTGTAGAGCTCGTCTGTCCTGCATGGTGCTGTTCCCGAACCAGGTCGTGATGTTTCCCGTCAGGATGCTCTCTATGGTGCAGGAGTAGAAGTTCCTGAGCACCTTGGAGGGTAGTCTAAAGTCTCTCAAGCGTCTGAGGTGGTAGAGACGCTGCCGGGCTTTTTTCACCACGGTGTTGATGTGACAGGACCATGACAGGTCCTGCGTGATGTGAACACCGAGGTATCTGAAGCTGTCCACTCTCTCCACTGGGCTCCTGTTGATGATGGGGGTCTGGTAGTTCCTCTCCTGCTTTGTACTAAAGTCCACTATCAGCTCCTTTGTCTTACTGACGTTCAGGAGGAGATTGTTCCTCTGGCACCAGTTCTCCAGATTTCCAATCTCCTCTAGGTAGTCCGACTCATCAGTGTTGGTGATCAGTCCGACCACGACGGTGTCGTCAGCAAACTTGATGATGGAGGTGGAGTTGGTAGTGGCAACACAGTCGTGGGTGTACAAAGAGTACAGCAGGGGGCTCAGAACACAACCCTGGGGGGCTCCAGTGCTGAGAGTGAGTGTGGCTGAGACATGTCCGCCCATTCTTACTGCCTGTGGTCTGCCAGTCAAAAAATTGGAGATCCACTGACATATAGATGAGCTCAGTCCCAGGTGCTCCAGCTTGGTGGTGAGTGTGGAGGGAATTATTGTGTTAAAAGCAGAGCTGTAGTCGATGAAGAGCATTTTAACATAATTCCCTTTCCTAGTGTCCAGGTGAGTGAGTGATGTGTGGAGGAGATGAGAGATTGCATCGTCTGTGGAGCGGTTCTGACGGTATGCAAACTGTAGTGGGTCCAGTGTGTCGGGTAGTGAAGAAATGATGAAGTCTCTGATAAGGCGTTCAAAGCACTGAGGTGAGGGCTACAGGGCGATAGTCATTGAGAGAAGCAGGATGTGGTTTCTTTGGAACAGGAACAATGATGGACTCTTTGAAGCATGTGGGGATCACCGACTGAGATATCTCAGTGAACACAGGTGCTAGCTGGTCTGCGCAGGCTCTGAGAATACGACCTGAGATGCCGTCTGGTCCTGCTGCTTTCCTGGTGTTCACTCTCTTGAAGGCTCTCCTCACGTCGTGCTCGGAGATGATGAGCGCGTTCCCGGTGCTGGATGTGTCTTTCTGTCTGCAGCCGTTAGCGCCGCTAGCATTAGCGCTGTTAGCATTAGCGCCGTTAGCATTAGCATTGCTAGCGTCTTTAGCTGCAGCCTCGAAGCGAGCGTAAAATGCGTTCAGCTCGTCTGCCAGAGTCGCGTCCGCGTTCGTCATACCGGATGCTGGTGCTTTATAGTCCGTTATTGTTCTTAGTCCCTGCCACAGGCTCCTAGAGTCACTCTGTTGAAGCTGTGACTCTAGTTTTCTCCCGTAGCGCTGCTTCGCCTCTTTCACCGCCTTCCGGACGTTATATGACGCAGCCTTGTATGGTTCCATGTCCCCCGACGCAAGTCCCGTGTTGTAGGCAGCTGTGCGAGATCTCAGAGCGTCGCGGATGGTTTTATCCACCCACGGCTTCGGGTTTGGAAACGTTCTGATAGTCTTTTTCTCTACCGTATCGTCTGCCAGCTTTTCAATAAATCCCACAACAGCTTCCGTAAACACGCTGACGTCATCAACGGAGCTGTTTCTGAACATGTCCCAGTCTGCGTCATCGAGTGCGTCCTGTAACGCGGCCACCGATTGGTCCGTCCAGCGCGCGACCTCCCTCAGGACCGGAACTTCCTGCTTCAGCCTTTGTTTATATTTTGGCATGAGGAAGATGGCGGCGTGGTCGGATTTACCAAACGCTGTAACCGTCTTTGACCGTGGTATAACAATGGTCCAGTGTCCTTTCGCCCCTGGTGGGGCAGGTGATATGCTGATGAAAGTTCGGCGCTGCGCGTTTGAGGTTGGCACTATTAAAATCCCCCGCCACAATGAGCGCAGCGTGTTGTGTCTGGTGCTGTGTGAGCGCCTCATGCAGCTCGCATAAGGCCTTGTCTGTGTCTGCTTGTGGAGGAATGTAAACGGCACTGATTATGACCGATGTGAACTCCCGTGGAAGATAAAATGGACGACACATGATGGACAGTAGTTCCAGGTTTGGTGTGCAGGAGCGTGTAAGAGGAACAACGCTCGCGCTGTTGCACCAGCTGTTGTTCACCATTAAGCACACGCCGCCTCCTCTTGACTTCCCCGAGTCCCGCGTCCTGTCCATGCGGTGAACCGAGAAGAACTCGGACGGCTGTATGGCGTGGTCTGGCACCGCTGGGTTCAGCCATGTCTCGGTGAAGCAGAGGAGATTGCAGTCCCGAATGTCTCTCTGGAACTTTATCCTGGCCCTGAGGTCATCAAGTTTGTTCTCCAGTGACTGGACGTTGGCGAGCAGGATGCTAGGCAGAGGTGTGCGGTGTGCACGGGTTCTCAGCCGGTTCCTCACCCCAGCTCGTCTCCCTCGAGGTCTCGGCTTCGCATCGCGTCCATTGTTCTCCCTCAGGATCTCACTCGG
Organism: Channallabes apus; assembly: GCA_030522415.1. NCBI lineage: Eukaryota > Metazoa > Chordata > Actinopteri > Siluriformes > Clariidae > Channallabes > Channallabes apus. Next base: position 3,889,002 of record CM060123.1, read on the forward strand.
CCAGCTCGGATCCGGAGTTAAAAACGTCGAATTGTGAGTACATTGTATACCAATAGAAACAAGAGTGTCTCTATCATACCTAATGTACTCAATGGTGGTGATTTTGCTGATTTTAAAACACTGAAAACTAACTTAAAGAACAAAAACAAAGAAAAGGTGGTCGGAGCAGTCGTGACGGCAGCCGACCTCACCGGCGCCATCTTGGAATCTGTCTATTAATAAGTTAGACAGAGAGTTCTGCTGTACAGAAACACACACAGACACGGACGTGGACTTCAACCTCTAATAATAATAATAATAATAATAATAATATCACTGATTACATTAAAGATCAGCAGATTATCATTACTGTAGCTTTAACCTTTTAACTCTTTCTACAAACTCTTTAACTGTTAACAATGTCTGCTTACGCTAGTTGTTAATATTCCGGTAACACACTTCGCTGGATGCTAGTTGGCTCATTTACAGTATCAGGCTGACCTGCGTACGATACAATCTGACCTTCCTGTGAGCAAACGTACTCCACTGTACAGCCAAATGTTAAAAAGGCAGATTACTGATGGCTACAATAAGATCTTCATGATTATTAGAGTAGTCTAGGCTAATTCTGTAAGTATCTACAACCAGTGTATACGGTATATAGCCTACAGTGGCTTGCAAAAGTATTTGGCCCCCTTGAACTTTTCCACATTTTGTCACATTACCATCACAAACATGAATCAATTTTATTGGAATTCCACGTGAAAGACCAATATAAAGTGGTGTACACGTGAGAAGTGGAACAAAAATCATACATGATTTCAAACATTTTTTTTTTTTACAAATAAATAACTGCTCAATACTTTGCAGAACCACCTTTTCCTGCAATTACAGCTGCAACATATAGATGGGAGTTTAAAAGTGAGGAAGCATTTAGTCACCACACTGGACTGATATTCATCACTTCTAAATGAGTTATTAACTGACCCAGCAGTGTGTCCTTTAACATTTTCACTTGTGATTCAGTTATTTAGTGTAAAATGTTGTTCAGTAATTAAAGTCCACAAAATCAAGGCTGGAAAATGTTTTGTTCACTCTAAAAACTTTCACACACATCATTGGGAGAAAACAGCTTTCAGGCAACATCTGACTCACGACCTTTACATTACTTTCATGTGATTTGACAACGTGAGCATAAAACATGTGTTCTCGAATGCCACTGTGTCACTTCTGTACTATTCTATACAAACAGTCAAATGAGGAATTAATCAGAAAACAGAGTTCAGTTCAGACGTCTGGGAACAGTTATAATCACTGTGCTTTCATTTCCGTATTCACACAAACTTTTTTCAGATTGATTCTCTTTGGAGAGTGCACTCAAACAGATGTGGGTTTTTTTTTTTGTCATATTTTTTTTGGTAGTTGAAAGTGGTGTTTTAGATAAGAATTATGTAACAGAAAAGTGTAATTATGAGAGTGAAGAATGTGGACGGATGGGGACCAAAGTGTCACGAATCCCTTCAGCACAGACATCTGCTCTTATTTAATTCAAATAGCTGAACAAAAATCTGATTTATTTATTTATTTTTGCTTATATAATGTGACTCAGATTTGGATTTCACACATCACAGCTAAATCCCAACTGATGCTACTTTTATGTCAATCCAACTCCACATTATGTCACACGTTTGTGCTGGGAAGATGCAGGATGATGATAGTTGAGGTTCTTAAAGGATGAACTTTCAACTATGTGGAAATTGTGTTGATTGATCCATAATGTCAATGTGTGCATTCAGTATCATGCAGGAAAGAAATTCTTCTTAAAAGTGGTCTGGAATTTTTCCTGGAGCTCAGCTGGGATGATATTTCTGTTAGTTAACATTAGATTAAAAAAACATTTAACATCCTTACATTGAAAAACAAAAATTGCTAAAAGTTAACAACAGTGAAAAATGATGGAGGTCTACAGTATGTGGGTCCTGAGATAAATGTGTTAAATGTGTTAATATTGCCCTCAATATTGCAACAATTCAAAACATTCAGGTACAAGCAAACTTATGAAGAGAACCCGAGTGCAATGCTCGAGGAAAGCTCATAGTTTCAAAGCAAAGTTGAAAGAAACTAAAAATGCAAAGCAAAGAAGTGTGTACAAGCCTGTAGAGAAGTGTTTTCTTGATGTGTGTTATAAACTGTAAACCATGCTGCATCCTGGTTCTCTAGAATAAAGCTCTGATGTGGTGTGATTATGGTTTGTTTAACCTCGTGCCAGTAATGACCACTGATATAATACACCTTACATGTGCTCTAGTTAATACTCGGGATGAGACGATCACGGCATCTTTTACACCAGCTGGTGTTCGATCCCGAATCGCTTCGTGCTCCTCTTACGCTCCTTCTGCTTCGCTGATGGAGATCCAAGCTGTGCATATTTTCCGGTAATAATTTGTAACCATAGTAACGATGACTTGTGTAATGCGTGATGTTTCAGTGCATCGGGGATCACTGTGATGTCACCATCCATGTCTGTTCAAGCTTCATGAGCGTGGCGTGAGACTGCTCTGACGCACGTGTGCTCCTGGCTGTCAGGAGATGCCCAGAGTGTCGAGCAACAAATCATACATTTCCCCATCACTTCCACCGAACACAGTCACTGATCTTTCAGGTGTTTCAAGCATATATGTTTTTTTTTTCACGCTATGACGACAGGAAAATTGATCATTATGATAAATCTACATAAATTCCAATTGAACCTTTCTCACTTATGTCACATGGCCGTGTGTCCTCCTCACAGTTCTCCTAGAGGTTCTCCTTGGTGCTCGAGCCTTGTGAATGGATGGTGATGGACGTTGGCGATGGATCCACCAACTATTGTAGGAACACAAGATGTACCCAAACGCAACGTGACAAAACGTTCATCATCCCTCACATGGCTTTAGGGATGAATTTCGGACCTGCATATGCAGGAAGGCTGGAGTCAACATTCTCATCAATGCCTTGAGCAGCAGAACGCTGTAGTTTTGTGGAGGCAACGAGTTTCTCTAAGTACCTTATGGTGGAGCAGCTGGTGCAGGATATGTTTATGGTAGGAACACTGAGTCATAACTGGTTGTTCTTGTGTGAGGGTTGTTCAAGTCAAAGCAGGACATTTGGTTGTGCAGAATAACAGAACACAGTTTTGAAAGTTAAAAAAAACTCCCTTTATTCCTCTATATAATCCCCTGCTCTCATCTCAGGGTTTCACTAGTGCATGTTTTCTGAAATGTCATCAAATTTTCAAGTCCCAGTTTGACTTGAATGCCCCTTGTGGATTAGAGGAGCCAAGAGCCTTTAGAGCACTTAGAAGATCACAATGAAAAAAAGAAATAAGATACAAATAACAATTAGAAGCAGTGAAGCAGTAGTTATGGCCAGTGTAGTTGTAGTGTGTTCAGAGATCTGCTGGTTCCTTCAAGGTTTCTCCTCCCGTTCATTTATTCATCTTTTGTCTATTGTGGTCAGCATGGTAGAGTGAAGATGGAGAAGCTCCCTTGGGTTGTCCACTTACCTCCCAATGGGCTTCACCATGGCATAGGTTACACAATGGCCTATTCTACCTTCCCCCACTGGATTGCAGATGCCAATAGAGATGGTGTTTAACTAAAGAAGGGATTTCATGGAGCCTAGAGTGCAAGCGGAGTTGTGGAGAGATGTTGTTCTCAAATCGTGGTGAGTTCCTGAAAGAACTAGGTCGTGTTTAAGACTTCAGCTCATTGCTATTCTTCCTCCTGGATTCCAGAATCCATCATCACGGTTTAAACATCTGTGTGGCTGAAATATGATGAAGAGTGAGCATGAAGTCTTTATAGAGCATGGGAGATGATCGAGATAGAGGTCAGAGAGCATGAATTCTTGCTTGTTCATTACAAATACAACATACAAGTAACATTTTATGACTAATAATAACAACATGCTCTCTGAGAAGAAGCCAACCTTGGAGAAGTAGTGTTTCTCCAAGAGCCACCCAGCTCCTGATGGTGATCAAGTGACAGATATTATCATCACCAGGTCTTTGTCTGGACTTTCCTAAACCTTCTTAAACACCTTCTGGGTACAGAAAATACAAAGAGCATCCATGTGACTCCTACAGTAGACACATATTTATACACATTATCTAACGTAATTCTTCCTTGGAGAGAACAAAAGCTACAAAACAAGTATGAACAGGATGTTTCTCAGGTCAGAACACCATGTTTTTGAGCAACATTACAGAACGTGACTCCAAAAATGATATAAACACCTCCTATTTATTCTATAGAGTTTTGCACACTGTCAGAGAAAAGCCCGGAGCAAGCTGTACCTTTTAGGACTCGACAGTATTAGTCACTAAAATGCCAAACCTATTAGCTACTGTATATCTAAAGGAACTGATCTCCAAAGATCTGCAACGTCATAGTGATTAGCTAGTGAGTTAAATTAGTTTTGTGAAAGTTAGCCTCTCTCACAGTGATAAAGCGTTCCACAGTTCAATCCTCCAGTCTGTCTGTGTGAAGTGACCATGTTCTCATTGATCTCCTCAAGCTGCTCTGGTTTTCTTCACCTACCAGAAACATGCCTGTAGGTGGAATGAGTGTGCTTGATGTATTGGCATCATATCCAGGGTGTAACACCTCGTGTCCAGGCTTACTGGAAAAAAAAAATTCTGTCCTTTTCTCTGTAATTTCCATCTCAGGCATCTCCATGCTCACACTTCTTCCCACACTTTTTTGTGCTTCAATCAGCATCTTCTGTGTCCCATGAATTGGGCTCTATGTTCTCAAAGGAATCAAGGGATGATCCTGGACGTGATGAGATTTTAAATGTGAACCAAAATAATAATAATAAAAAAGGTTGTTTTGAGAGTACAACCCCAACATGTGTGTAATAAGTGCTGATACAGTTTAGTACGGGTTGCTCATACACTACATGGACAAAAATATTTGGCCGTACCTGTTAACTACTGAATTCAGGTGTTTCAATCAGTTAGGCCCCTTAACCCCAGTAAAGGGCGATATAGGGGAAGATCCTTTTGTAGTCCAATAGACTTTCCGCCAGTGTACAAAGCGAGGACTATAAAGACATGGTTTGAAGAGTTCGGTGTGGAAGAACTCGACAGAGCCCTGACCTCAACCCCATCTAACACCTTTGTGATGGACCGTAACGGATATTGCGAGCCAGACCTTCTCGTCCAACATCAGCGTCTGACTTCATACAGTAAATGCTCTACAGAATGAATGGACACAAATTCCCACAGAAACACTCCAACAATCTTGTGGACGGCCTTCCAAGAACAAACCAACTGTTAGACCGACTCCATATTGAAGTACAGTATATGTGTTTGAATACAATGTCATCGCAGAGTCGACCATCAGAGGCGGCGCTACCATTAGGCAAAAGTAGGTGAGCGCCTAGAGCCCCGAACTGCCAGGGCTCCATGACTTAAACCTAACTAAGTAGTTTTAGCCAGCACTAACGTCTAACGTTTAAAAATAATTAAAATCCACTTGCTGAAATAGCTGTTGTGTTGAAGCGTTTTAGTCCCATATATCACCCCCCCCCCCCAGACACACACTACAATGGTACATTCTGTGTGACGAAAGCGGAAAGTTATTCACTTCAGTTTAATTGAGGATCGGGAGACTTCCATCTACGTACAGCCATGAAACAAAGTTACCCAAGTGGTGCAGAAAAAAGAGAAATAAGGGGAGGAGAACAGACAATTAATAGGATCTTTGGCAAAGGTAACACAATTTTTCAGGCCTGTGCATAATCACAAGTCACCTCAGGTCAACAATGTCACAAGAGAGGCTGTCTGCACTTGCTATTCTATTTGACCTACACAATTTACCCCAGTCATGCACCCAATAAGACTAATTATTTAAAATATATTTTAAATTAACATTATTTTCATATTATTCTTAATCCAGCACCCCAATATTCATATGTTTTTCCCACCCACTAAATCTCATTTGATGAAGGAAGACTAAGCTATTTTAAAAATGGAAATAATTTTTTTTTTTAAAGGGAGAAAGAATAAAAGCTAGAGAAATACAGTGCCAAAAGGAAAGGAGAGAAGGAAAGACATGAAAATAACATTTGAGGAGGAGAAAGCAAAAAGAAGAATGAGAGAGAGAGAGAGTAGTGATGACAAAGAGGAACAGGAAAATGCATTAAAACGATTGGAAAGAGAAAAAGAAAGCAGTCAAGTACTGTAGCAGGAGAAATACGTAAAATTAAAAGCATTAAAGGGACAGAAGTAGAGGACAGACAGACAGAGTGAAGAAGAGTAAGACAAAGACAAAGACGGGAAGGCAAGGATAAAGATAAGAGGTAATCATTTTAGTAAGTATTCTTTGGTATTATTTGTCTCACTCCATTGACCTGTCATGGGTTTTCTTACTTTAGTGAAACAGCATAGAAGACAATCGAGGCGCCAATCATCAACTATTAATCTGCTGATCGTGTTGAAATACAAAAGTATCTGTATCAGATATGAAAATGAGTTACATTCTAATTGTAGAAAATTGTTTGTGCATTAGTTAACCTACAGCGGGGCTGTTCTAGACAGACAGCTGGATAAGATTGCTGTAGGCTGACAAGTGAATGGAAGTTTAAGGTGAGACTTTAAATAAAAGCACTAAATGCAGAGGGCCCCATATCCACCACTGTCGACCATATAATGTATATTCGGGTCAATTTCTGATCTCCACCAACTTTATTTTTATTATTACTATTATTAGTTGGCTCATGAGGGCTTTTCACTGCAGATCTGAGTTCCAGTGGATCATTTCCTAATTTCTAAAATGGAATTTGCTGAGATTATCTGATTGATGCTCTCTCTCTCTCTCTCTCTCTCTCTCTCTCAGTTCCCTCCTCTTTCCTCTCCCCCTCTGCACCGCGCGCGCACCAGCGGATGGGTGAAGAGCGACCGAGAGCGCAGCTCGTGCGCGCATCTGTACCGAGATTTAACCGTCAGAACCATCAAACCGGATCGTCTCTGGCTTGTCGGAGGGGAAACTCAGAAAGTGGGGGGAAACAGCTTTCCACAAGGCGCGCGCACACCACTGCGAAAAGTAAGTTTTGTGCTGCGGGTAAAAAGAGGCGCCCGCGCGTGCAGGTGTCGGAGTGAAGCCGCGCGCTCTGCTGCGAGATAAAACACTGCGCTAAAATCGCGCGCGTTACCATAGTTACCCTGGATCCGTTCTTTTTAATTGAAGTAGAGGAAGTAGTAGTAGTAGTATGAATGTGAGACACACACACACACACACACACACACCATCGCGTAATTTCTGAGCACGAGGTTTCGCGGGTGCGCTTTTACGCGCTGGATGTGTGATAGAGTGGGTTTTTTTAAAAATTCTTTTAAGTTTAACTTGTTTAAAGATGACGTCATCATGACAGAACGCATTGATGAGAGGTTAGGGAAGTGTTCGCTGAGGTGAGAATGCGACGCATGAACAGGTTGCACTAACTGTAGCTGGAGTATCGATCATCATCATCATCATCACCATCATCACCATGCCTGCTTCAGTGCTGCTGGTATCATGAGCTCAGTGTGATCACCTTAACAGTGCGGTTACTTATTGCATTGTGTGATTGATTGAACCTGTTGGAGACAAAGCTTTATGCGCACAAACACATCATCATCATCATCATCATCCTGCTCAAACCTGGAGCATGCGTCCAGGGTCGAGGGTTCGATTCCCGTCTGTGTGGAGTTTTCCATATTGGCACCTTAGTGGGTTTCCTCAGGGTCCTCCGGTTTCCTCTGACACTCCGAAACCATGTAGATGAAGTTAATCGTTGTGTGAATGAGCATGTGAGTGTGTGTGTGTGTGTGTGTGTGTGTGCGCTGCGATGATTTGTCACCCCATCCAGGGTGTACCCCACCTCATGCCTTAAAACAGGATACAGTCTTATAGATGAAGGATAATTGAGTGAGTGAGTTTACTGTCCTTAATGAGTTTCTTATAAAGCCTTCACACACACTTGATATGCAAATGGAATCTGTAGGACATGTGATGTCACTCACTGAGCCAAAGTGCTGGAAAAGTGAGAGGGAGTGCCGATAACTGATACAGTTTTTGGTTTGGTCTAAATGTGATTAAGATCATCAGCTTATCCAGATAATTAATCCCACAATGTAGGAACCCAACGATGGAGGATAATTAAATGCAGCCATGTAGTAACAAGGCATGATTTTTGCTTAGTGCATATCCTTATCCTAAACTGCTTAGTGCATATCCTTTTTTCATGTTTTTTTTTTTTATCAGGTCACCTGTTATGTGTGAATGAAGACTGAAATCTTAATGAAGCGTTTTCTATCAGACTCGGAACTAAAGACACATCTAAGTAAAAGACTTGCACACCTTTCATTCAAAGTGACGTCATAATGCATATTAAGCCACAACAGCGTAGAGGTTTTTATCACCACTTCATCTATCGTCTGTTTATCCAGCTAAGATAGAGAGCTGTCGATGCAGCAGTTCATAAGTATTATTAAACAGAACAGTAAAGATAAGTGAGATAATATGGTGTGATGCAGGTGCCGTGCTGGAGAACACTCGTTTAAATTGAACACACTTGTACAAAATGGATGGCATGAATAAAAAAAAAATAATTAAGTACACGTCATTGTTCATGTAGATGCCTGTAGTGTCTGTATCTTGAATTAAATGAATCAGAGGGAGGGGCCAGTTGAAGTAGCCCCAGGGTGGTGTTTAAAGGGGGAGGGGGCTGTTCATCCCTGTCCTGGACGAAACCAAAATGAGTCCAATTATGTCAACCAAATCAGCATGTTAAAGCTTTATTATTACTGTTATTAATGTCTATTCATGTGTAATCAGGGGCTGGTAATGTACAGTACATACTTCATTATTCCATGATGTGCCAAGGATTACTGCATGTATTGATTCATATTCATGAATTATTAGGAAAGCATTAGTTCAGTATTAAAATTATTATAATGGATTAGTGCATCTAACAGTAAAGTGTAAATTAGCATAATGTTATTATATCTATCAATATTTAACGTATAGCAATACATTTACTGTATTATTATAATATTTAATTTATGTTTTTCTTTTCCTGACGTGTATACATTTTTGGCTGACTCTCTCTCTCTCTCTTTCTCTAAATATATACACACCCACCTAAAGGATTATTATAAACACCTGTTCAATTTCTCATTAATGCAATTATCTACTCCATCAATCACATTGCTTCAATGCATTTAGGGGTGTGGTCCTGGTCAAGACAATCTCCTGAACTCCTAACTGAATGTCAGAATGGGAAAGAAAGGTGATTTAAGCAGTTTTGAGCGTGGCATGGTTGTTGGTGCCAGACGGGCCGGTCTGAGTATTTCACAATCTGCTCAGTTACTGGGATTTTAACGCACAACCATTTCTAGGGTTTACAAAGAATGACGTGAAAAGGGAAAAACATCCAGTATGCGGCAGTCCTGTGGGCGAAAATGCCTTGTTGATGCTCGAGGTCAGAGGAGAATGGGCCGACTGATTCAAGCTGATAGAAGAGTAACTTTGACTGAAATAACCACTCGTTACAACAAAGCATTTGTGAAGCCACAACACGCACAACCTTGAGGCGGATGGGCTACAACAGCAGAAGACCCCACCGGGTACCACTCATCTCCACTACAAATAGGAAAAAGAGGCTACAATTTGCATGAGCTCACCAAAACTGGACAGTTGAAGACTGGAAAAATGTTGCCTGGTCTGATGAGTCTTGATTTCTGTTGAGACGTTCAAATGGTCGAGTCAGAATTTGGCGTAAACAGAATGAGAACATGGATCCATCATGCTTTGTTACCACTGTGCAGGCTGGCGGTGGTGGTGTAATGGTGTGGGGGATGTTTTCTTGGCACACTTTAGGCCCCTTAGTGCCAATTGGGCATCGTTTAAATTCCGACCACGTCCATCCCTTTATGACCACCACCATGTCCCCATCCTCTGATGGCTACTTCCAGCAGGATAATGCACCATGTCACAAAGCTCCAATCATTTCAAATTGGTTTCTTGAACATGACAATGAGTTCACTGTACTAAAATGACCCCCACAGTCACCAGATCTCAACCCAATAGAGCATCTTTAGGATGTGATGGAACGGGAGCTTCGTGCCCTGGATGTTCATCCCACAAATCTCCATCAACTGCAAGATGCTCTCCTATCAATACGGGCCAACATTTCTAAACAATGCTTTCAGCACCTTGTCGAATCAATGCCACGTAGAATTAAGGCAGTTCTGACTGCTGACTAAACTGTACCTTTTTCACTTTTATTTTGTAATTAAAAATATGAATTCAGATATTTCAGAAACATTGTAGAATTCCCAAAGCTATAAAGCCATAAAAAATAATAAACTGCTAAACATTAAACATTTCTGAGCCCCTCCAAATGCTGAGTGTGTGTGTGTGTGTGTGTGTGTGTGTGTGTGTGTGTGTGTGTGTGTGTGTGTGTGTGTGTGTGTGTGTGTACATGACTAGTTTTTACATCACATTTCACAGACGCATGACATAACGTTTAGTTTACACTGGAAACTTTAAAATGACTTTTAAGAATGGGTAACTTTTTAGACAGATTCCTTCAATAACACGTCACAGGAACTCTCCTTCGAGTTTTTCATATTCTATTTTTATTCTAAATTTGCATGCAATTTGCATTTCTTACAGCAATAAAATAATAATAATAATAATAATAATAATAAAAAACAATATTTGGAAAATCTTTATTAAATTACAAATTCGTACCCAATTTCACTGTTATTAAACCCTAAATGAAGGAGCAAACACTACTCAGTATCTTTTAATAACACAGGGTTTTAGGATTAAAAAAAGAAGGCTCTTCATCAATCTCTAAACTGATTTCCACTAATTAAAAATCTTCCGTATATACAGTACAGTAGTAGGCCTAAGTGCTGTTCTGTATTTCCCAGTCTCCTCTTTCTTATTCCCCTGATCAATAAACTGTTTCATGTAACAATTTAATGCACACAACATCCAATAATGTGTCATTTAGCCACAGTTAAACTTTATATCCACTTTTCCTCTCTCCGCTTACTATATTTTAAGAACCGTGTCTGGTCCTTTGGGATACCTGGGGACGTTATACACAGGGGTCGCCATAATCATTATTTTATTTTATTTTATTTTATTTGATGGCTCCTTTCAAGACACTAAAGGTCACATGACAATTCATATTAGAATATCTTAAGCAAAACACATTAAAACTATGGACGTCGATACGATTGTATTACGATACCCAGGTGACAATTCGGATTGTTTCACGAGTTCGTATCATGATTTTAAAAATATCCTTTTGTTTCTTTTCTTAGATTTTGTTACCATTCTGAACAAACTTGGCAAATAATTCACTCCTACTGTACAGTACCACACGGGAAGTTGTGCTGCCTGCCAGGGTGTGAATAGTTGAGCGTACGCCACCTGTAGGATTATAAAGGAACTGCGACATCTTACCGCTTCAAAAGCCAACATACAGTATATACATTATTTTTTTATCTTTTTAAAAATATCGATTTTGGAGTCATTAAATACCACAAAAAAAACAATCATGACATGTAGCTGAAACGGTTTTATAGAAAATTACAGAAATAAAAGAATAATTAAAAGAAGGTTGTGTTTTTGTCGCACTGTCACTTTGTTGCTTTTGTTCACACATTTGTTGTCTGCTGTCTGTTTAAAAAAAGAAAAAAAAACCTGTAGATAAAAAGTCTTCCTTAGATAGTTAGTTTTTGTTAATTTATGTTGTGATTTATGTTAGTCTATCTGTCGTGTCTCAAGTAAACGTCCGGCCATGTACTGTATTTCTTCCGTCCATTAATTACACCAGCTGATTCTAATTAGCACAACTCTTCAGCCGGACTGAACTTGTCCTAATTAGTGACATCATCTATCTTGTTTTTGTTTACAGGGAGAACTACTGTATAATACATGGCATATATTACATTGTCTGTATACGTGTGTGTTCTTCACACAATGCGAGTTGATGATGTCACACAATGCGAGTCGTGGTTCACTAATATGAACTTCGACTCAATAGTCGGACAATAATTTAAACTGTGTTATACAATCATTCACTAGAGTGTGTAATTAGTGTCTATTATGCTTATTATACACGGTTTCGAATCATGTCATCATTTTCTGATTTCCTTAGAAAGCGAGTGACAGGAACAGCGGGGACGGCGGGACACGAGGCAGAGACGAGCGGTGTGACTGGAATAACAGCCAGGCTCAGCAGAGACTGTTAGAATTTCCACCGGGTTTCAAAAAAACATACATTTATGTGTTTAAACTCTATCACACAGTCTATTCTACAGCTCCTGCATGAGGATATTTCACTGTAACAATACAGAACAAACACTCCCGGCCAGACCTAAATCCTTTCATATCGTATCTGCGTGCCAGCTCCGCGCTCGCCACTCTTTGTCTTCGAGTGTTTACACTGAGCAGATAAACACACAGTTCTTCATCTTGTAAGAGAGAGAGAGAGAGAGAGAGAGAGAGTGGACGTGGGCGTGTTCGACTGCTTAGAGGCCACAGTAAAGTCTTCCAGACGGATGGGCCACTTCATCTCAATGCAATTTACTCTGTTACACTCATACTGTAAATCTCAGTTTAATGAAGCCTCGTGTAATGTAACTCATTACTCATGTGTACGTTCACATTTACAGTCGTAAAGCGTCTTGCACAATTAGTGGGGAAAAAAACAATTAAAACTTAAGGACTCTACATTCAGCTCTTAGAGTATAACTCGCTGCTCATCTGTTTTAAACTGGGATAAAAAAAGATTTCCCAAATGATTTCAGTTCGTCAGTAATAAGATGTTGTTCTTTATTTTTATATCATTTCTCTCTCCCCAGAGAGAACACACTTATCCCTAACAACCTTTCTATGATTTTCTCGAAAGTGAGTAAAAAGCACTAATGTGAAAATGTACTGCCCGTCACACTCTAATATTTTACCTTGATGACATCACGCAGTCACCGTGGCATCGTTTCCATAAGCTTATGCCATGTCACAACATTTATTTCCATCCAGAGTCGCCGTTATTTCTCTCCACCATCTTGCATTGATGATGTGAGAGTCGGACCGCTGTGTAAATCCTTCTCCATCACATCACAAAGATTCCCAATGGGGTTTAGGTCTGGACTCTCTGTGAAAGTGACGTCTCGTCCTCCCTGATCCACTCTTTATTCATTTGAGGCTGATGAATCCTGGCATCGCCATCTACAGTAGGAATATGTGACATCAGTGAAGATAGAAAAACTAAACGAAACTGGTTATTCAGTACATTCGGGTCATCGGCTGATTTTTATATTTTGTGCAGATTGCTGAACCTTGTGTATGATGTGGACCTTGTGTATGATGTGGACCTTGTGTATGATGTGGACCTTGTGTATGATGTGGACCTTGTGTATGATGTGGACCTTGTGTATGATGTGGACCTTGTGTATGATGTGGACCTTGTGTATGATGTGGACCTTGTGTATGATGTGGACCTTGTGTATGATGTGGACCTTGTGTATGATGTGGACCTTGTGTATGATGTGGACCTTGTGTATGATGGGGGCATCATTTCATCTGCTTCTCTTCCTGCCGTGACACTGATGGACTCACAGGGTTCATCTGAGTTCATCAAACCGACCACAAGCCACTTTTTGCCATCGTTCCACAGTTCGTTCTTTTACGCTTCCGAGCAAACTGAAGCTGTTTTTCCCCTTGATTAGTCTCGCTGATTAGTGGTTTTCTTAATGTTAGACAGCTCTTTAGTTCTAATCCCTTGAGTTCTTGTCCTGGTGTGTGTGTGTGTGTGGAAATGCTCTTACTGTCACTATTAAACACAGCCATGAGTTCGACTGTTTTTAGTTTCAGTCTTTAAGTGATCACACTGACTCAGGAGGTTTTCCGACCACATTTCTTCCTCTAAGATGATGATGGGTCTCTACTGTCCTTCCATTAATAATGTGTGTTTCAGTTCTAAACCCGGGTTTTAGTCGTTTCAGATCTCCTTAGTTGTTTTCTTTGCTTGGTGCAGGTCAATAATGTGACTCTTCTGAAACACAGTTAGATCTTTTGCCACGACCACAGGATGTGTCTTCTGACGTGGTCGTGTTAGAGACGAGAAGCTGCTCACTGCATCAGTTCGGGTTCAATAACTTCTGGCAGCCGAAACATATTAATCACTGCAGTAATTATCCAATAGAAGTGGTGACTGTTTTTATCCAGTCAGTGTGTTTGTCCAAATAGTTTTGGTCGTGTCGCTGTGAATTTTGCTTGATTTTACAAAAAAAAACCTCTATAAATTAAATCCACCTCCTACAGTTTTGTCACAATGAATAAATCAGCCTGCAGTTGTGTTTGGGTCCACGCAGATATGTAATTTAGTATGAATAATGTGTCAAATAATATTTAATAACAAATATAGCAAACTCATGCTTTGATTGTGTTTATGTAGTGAGTCAAGGAGGGAAAAGAGTCGAGCGTGGTTGTACATAAAACCTTTATTATAAGCAAACAAAATGTTTAGTTTATGATGCGTCATCATCATCATCATCAACATTAACAGCTCTACCACTTCAGTAGTCGATGGCAGCAGCTTAATGTAGAAGTTCATGGTGGAGAAACTGTCAGAAACTAGAGACGGGAAAAATCGATTCAGTTATGATTCTATCATAACATTTTATATTCTTATATCTGCTAAATGACTACAAAATCAGTTTTTCTTATTGTTTAAAGTTTGTATAAAGTATAAACTTGTAATCCTGCAGGTGGTGCACTCTAAACTATTCACACATTGGCAAGCAGCACAGCGTCATCCGTGGTCGGATGAATTATTTGCTACGTTTGTTTAGAATTGTAAAAAAACAAATATAATTATAAAAAATCTGGATATTTATAATACTGTACATTTTCTCCAAAATTCCATTAAATGCATTTAGTTCATACCCTCAGCTGGTTTACTCCTCTCATTACGTCTTAAAAAAAAAAAAAAAGCAATTGTTTCCTGTTGGATTTTGCTGTTAGACGTATAAGAGCGTGTAAACTCCATAGACTATGCTTTTATCTATTTTACTACATATAAAACATTATAATAAATTTCCATATTGAATGAAAGCCAGAAGTTGGCCTTTATCTCGTTTTGCAATGACATCCATCATGTAGTCATGATTTTGTTAATTATTATTAGGATGCACATGGTTTTATCTGGAAATTACCGCAGAATTGTTTAGCACTAGACGATATAACTTCTGTATAATCGTCTGATGCTGCAGTCAGAACGTCATGGTGCTGCATGACAAAAGATATCTCTTTGTAAACTGATTAACAAAACGTCATGTTGTGAACTCGCGGGCAGAACGACAGGGTGTTACTTTCACTCTGCAAACCTGAACGCACAAATCCATTCAAACTGCAGACGAGTCAGTCGAGCTGCGCCGCTGAGTTACCAGACGTGACGGTTATGACATGCGAGTCCTGTGTGTCTGCATTTTACCTTGTAGCAAACCTACACATGCGCACGTCTGTATGCTTGCGCTCGTCACTGTGTTTCGTTTTATGAGCCCTTTTGCACCCGTGGTCGTCTCCGTGCCTTTGCTCCTCCCGCTGTTGGCTGTGTTTTTGGTGCCGGACTCGAACTCGTACTCATTCATTAAATAGTTGGCCGCCTGTTTGTTGTGCCTTCATTTGCTGCATGCTGATTTCTCATCTGTCTGATGCTGGACTAAGTGGCGTCTGGTGAACGTACAGTATCATGCAGCTCCTTTTACTGCATGCAGCCAGATTATATCGCTCCTTTGACTCCCTGCTGTTGGTTTTTTTATACTTCCTGTTTGTGCTTCCTTTGGTACTTAATGTTTTAGGAACTTTTTTTTTTTTATTATTAGTATTATTTATTACCTTCATTACCTTTCCTTAGTTAACAACTGTGAGCACCTGTAACTGAGCATAAGCAATTTCCCTTTGGGATTAATAAAGTTCTTTGAATCTTGAATCTTGAATAATAAAGGTAAATTATCATACCCATAGAGTTCAGGAACAGGAACAGGTGATCTCTTCTTTTTCCAAATAAATAAGCAGATCATGTCTTTCAGGCTTTGGCTTTGAATAGTCAGTTAATGAGAGCTCGTTTACCCATCGTACAGCTCGTGTGTTTCCGACGGACTCAGTCAATCCCTAACTGACTAGGAGCGCTCTCTGTTTACGCCTTTTGATGTTCCTCAAGAGATAACAACAGAGGTTAATCATTTTCTCCCACTCTTTAAGCTCCTCTCCGAGGGTCCGTATTGATTTGGCAGCATGTCAAAAAAAAAAAAGGAAATGTGAAGGGGAAAAAAGAGAAACCACCAACCGAGCTAAAATGTCACACCGTCAGCAAATGTGTAGGAAGCAACAGCATTTCGTCTGCCAGAATGATCATGTGTGCAGCATCGGGCTCTAATTGCAAATCATCCAATAGTTTGTGATTTTGAAAAATAATTTTTAATCATTGTTTTTTTTTCCTGTTTATTTTCTTACATCAAAGACAGAATGTCACATGGATACATTGCAGACAGAACAACATGTTGCAGACAGAACTACACATCACAGACAGAGCGTCGCCGTCGTTGCGGAAAAAAAACATCACGTCGTTACACCGCAGACGGGTCGTCACATCAGAACGTCACCTTCGTTACCCGGTTGCTGTTTGACCACAGACAGAATGTCATGTCGTTACACTGCAGACAGAAAATCCCATCGTTACACTACAGGCTGTTACACTGCAGACGGAACGTCACATCGTTACAACGCAGGCAAAACGTCATGTCGTTACACCACAGGCAGAACATCGTGTTGTTACACTGCAGACAGAACGTCACACCATTACTCCACAGACAGAAGGCTCCGTTGTTACATCCCAGGCAGAACATCACATCGTTTCACCGCCAACAGAATGACATGTTGTTACACTGCAGACAAAAACGTTACATCCGTACATCCAGAACGAGCATCACATCGTTTTACCGCAGACAGAACGTCACGCAGACAGAACACACTCTATGTTCATATCGCAGACAGAACATGGCATTGTTACAGAGCAGACAGAACGTAAACTTAAATAAACTTATATCATGTCGGTCAAAATCATGTCACCTCGACTTCACGCTGTTACAGAGAAATAATTTTTCTTCAGTGACATTTATTATTATTAATTGATCCGACATTGTGTTGTTGTTATACTGTATACAGTCCACACAGTGTGTGTGTCTGTGTGTGTGTGTGTGTGTGTGTGTGTGTGTGTGTGTGAGAGACAGAGAGCGAGAGCACTCAGATGCAGAACGTCAGGACGAGAGGTGACAATAAGCCTCAATTTATGTCACGGATCAGTCGTGACACACCACTCACTCTGCTGAAGGATGTTCTCAGGACAAAAAGAAGCGAGCAGTGAAAGGCTGCGGCGAGCGGCGGAGCGACTGAAGGAGGTCAATCTGTTACTTACGGTGTCACTGACTTTCATGTTCGAGTGACAGAAAAAAAGGAGTTTGATGTAAAATGAGACGTATATTGAAGGAAGAGAAGGAGAACAGGAGAAGATCGAGTTAGAGAGACAGAGAGAGATAATGAAGGACTGGGGGCTTTAGAGAGAGAGAGAGAGGGAGAGAGATGGAGAGAGAGAGAGAGGGAGAGAGAGAGAGGGAGAGAGAGAGAGGAGTGTTGATAAGCCTTATTTTCCACCTCATATCGGGCAGGTCACGGAGACGCTCGTCATAGAGAGTGAAAGCGTTGAGTCTGTTACGTTCTGTCCAGTGACACCGACTCCCGTCTTCACCCGAGTGACATGATCGAGAGAGCGAGAGAGAGATACACACACACACACACGCACACACACACATGCAGAGGGTCACTGGTGGCGTAGGGGGACTTCAAAGCGTCGCTCCACAGCGAGTTTGAAGGGGAATTTTAAATCAAAAAATGATGAATATTTCACGTCCACACTGACTCAACCCACCGCTGCCGGCGTTTTCATGTCTTTCGCTGAATCGGTGATGGTGTGAGTTTATTTATTTTTTTATTCTCATGCTGCTGAATCCTCACTTTCTCTGTCTGTCATAATCACTGCGTTTTCCACTCACATTTCATCTTGATTTGTTGCTCTGCGTGAAGAGGAAAGCGGATGTGTCCACCGGGTGAAAGTGGGTTTTTTGTGTATTTTTATTTTGAAGGTTTCAGCTCAGCGGTGTGGGAGGGTTTGTGGTGCTCGGGGACTCAGTGAGAGACGCAGTTACTGGATGGAGACTAAAGTTTTAAGCCCGTGGCTTCTCGCCTGCATGAAGCAGCGCAGCAGAGGTGCAGCGTCGCAGCACACGGCAGGTTTTACACTCGGGTTTAGGCCGCCTTGATTAAATCAGTAATCAGTACAGATACAGAAATACAACTAAACCCGACCCTTAATACAGTCTAGCGTGTGGGACATGATGTAGGGAATGTACACACACCAGGTCACATGTTTATTATTAGCATTATTGTGAAAATTCCAACAACTATTTTGAAATACAGTCTAGAACCACAGTCTTGAGAACCCCCCCCTAACCCCTCCCCCCCCCCCACACACACACAATTAAAGAATGTAAATTACATTAAAGTCTTTATTTGTCACATATACAGTACATTACTGAACAGTGAGATACTTTATTATTTGCATATCCCAGCTTCAGAGCACAGGGTCAGCCTTTATACGGCACTCCTGGAGCAGTGAGAGTTAAGGGCCTTGCTCAGGGGCCCGAACACAGCAACCTGGCAGAGCTGGTGCTTGAACCGACATCATTCCGATCAGTAACTCGGAGCCATAACACACTGACCCACCACTAAAGAAATGGGAACAAATGTTTTAGTGCAAAGTGTCTAAAGATACACATTTCAATTTTACGTTCCAGCCTCAGCAGCGACCTCATTTCCCCTCTCGTCTGTTCCAACCACTCAGTATTCAGCATCAGCAGCCTGATCATCTGTCATCATCTGCACCTGTTTCTCACTGCGTCAGGACTTATGGTAGATTTCTTTTCAAGTTTGAATGATTCATAGGTCACTGTGTGGCTCAACAAACAAACAAACAAACAAACAAACAAACAAACAAACAATCATTTCTCTGAACCTGCTCAGGCACATGGACTTCAGGATACCTGGAGAGCTATTCCTCAAGAGTACTTTGAGAAAACACAAGAAAGTCTGGCTGTTTGGAAGCAATATTCAAAGACGTATACAATATTGTATGGTTTTAGGGCACCGGTGGCTCAGGGGTAAGTTATGGACCAGGTTTATTGCCCAGTCACTGGAACAGCAGTGTTGTTTCCAAGCCCAGATAAAATGTGAGGGTTTTTGTCAGGCTGGACATCCAGCGGTAAAAACCTGAGTCGGTTTTTTTTGACAAAAAACAGCATGATACTCTCCGTTTATAAAGTTCTGCAGCTTACAAAATGAGTTTAATATCACGTGGCAACCCTCATCTCCGGGGTTTCATTGGTTCAGTGCTCTCCTTTCAGCACACGGTGACGCGACCCGACCCGACCCGATCCGTCATTAAACCCTGAGTGAAGGAGCCGACGTTCCAACGAGCCTCCGATGGCTTGACCTGACCAGTTACCGTATGTAACATGTCTATAGTCTACAGTCGTGCATCGCTTCTCTCCAACACCACGGAGCGATTCCTGATAACAACCTCACAGCGAGGTTCATTATTAACCCGGAGTGTCTTACTGACCTGCGGTATGCAGTACATCGTCTCGATTAATGACGCCTCAGCAGTGCAGCTGCTCAACAGCTTGGAGGAGGCAGAGTAGTGGATTTGCGAATGAGAGGCCTCGTCAGTACGCCGCTTATACAGTATGGAAGAGTTGTGTGGGTAAGCTGGCATGAAGCAGAAAAGCAAAGAGAGAGAGAGAGAGAGAGTCTTTCTGAAATATACAGTAACTTTACTGACGCGTGTTTCTTCTTCTGTGTGGTCGTAGTACAAAAATATAAAAACCTTTTTTTTTCTTCTTCTTCTTCGTCACGAAGCCTCCATGACTCAAGGATTCATAATACAATCTGTTGCAGTGTTGCAGTTTGGTCTGTTATTTCCCTCGTTACTTCTCGACCATATGATGTTTCTCCATTTCACGGTCTGTTAGGAGAGCGCATTTGTTTCGCACAAGTTATCTCGCGTGCGCCGTTCTCTTTCCTGCTTGAAAGGCTCGGCAAAAAAAAAAACGTGGAGACAGATGAGCGGTGCGAGTGTAACGTCTGTCAGGAGGTTGCTAAACAATCCATTAGTGCTGAGCAATGCGTCCGCTCGTTGTCTCCGGCTGACTCACGCGCTTAGAGTAACTAAGGAATTGGATCTGAATTGAAGTCTGTAATGGCCGACTCGGTTCGCTTCTAAACCCTGAACGTAATAACCAGCACAGGTTTTGACGTAATCTGTATATTGTGTGCGTCCCCCGTCCCCCGTCCCTTCAAATCCACCTGGTTTGTTGATTCTGTCCCTCGATGACGTGTTTTCTGTTAATAAGGATATCAGTTTAAATCGATGTGACCCGACACTGTGAACCGACAGTCTGGGCTCGAATGGAATGAGCCTCGTTCTCACTCCCTCACTCCGTCCTCCGCTGGTGGTGTCGTACAAAATCCATTAGTTAAGACCTCATGTGCGTACATGTGAGACTCTCCAGGTTCTTTTTAATTGTGCAGATTTATCAATCTGTACAAGCTGTTGTTCCTCCTGATACCAGAATGGTTAGGATTCCTGTCGACACACTGAATTGAGTTTGACGTACAGGAGCAGTACATCATCGGCCAGAAGCTGAAGAGTCTCTGTGTCTTTTCGCCCGTTTTTTCATTTCAGGTGAGAAGTCTATTTTCATTAAACTTGCATAGCCAGCCTTGAGAGCTCCAGCGCTCCAATCGATGCGGCCCCAGAGCCGTCGTCTTCCAACACGTCTAAGTCAATCAATTTTTCTTCTTCTTCTTTTTTTTTAAATTTTTTTTTTACGACGGTGATGCGGTTGCTGACCCCGAGGTGTGTTGGGTGTGTTGGATTCAGCTTTATGATGGTTGGAGCTACACATGCTGCTCCTGTGCTTCCAGTGATCCAGACCTCATCTGCCCTCTGCACCTACTGACTCGTCCCTATGCTGAACTGGTCTTCATGACAATTTAAATAATTTCTGTCATATTGAATTTTCACCTGCACAACACACAAGATGTTATATCATTTGTATCTGTTATCGCCCAAATAAGGATGGGTTCCCTGTTGAGTCTGGTTCCTCTCAAGGTTTCTTCCTAATGCCATCTCAGGGAGTTTTTCCTTGCCACCGTCGCCGTCACCCTTGGCTTGCTCATCAGAGAAATTTCATTCATTCGTCTCATTATTATCTACACATTTTTCTCACACATACACACTTCCAATTATTTTCTTTTCTATAATAATAATAATAATAATTATTATTATTATTATTATTATTTATTTATTTATTTATTTATTTATTTTTATTTATTTATTTATTTATTTATTTATTTATTTATTTATTTTTGTTAAATTTCTTTCATTTTTGTGAAGCTGCTTTGAGACAATGACCATTGTTAAAAGCGCTATATATATAAATAAAATTGACTTGAATTGGGTCTCTAAGGTATCCAGGTGCACTGGTGCGGGTCAAACGGCATTAGATGTAGATTTTAATGAGGATGAAGCGCTCGTTATTTCTAACAGGTTTAGAAACCAGGACTCCGGTGTTGGGGGAGGGGGGGTTCATATTAGGATTGTAACTATAGTCTTATGTTAAACAGTGTGTTGTTGTTGTTGTTGTTGTTGTGAATGCTAATGCATTGTTAGTAATTTGACCACGGAATCTTTCAGATGTCATTGTGCATACAGTCTCGGGGAACATCTGAGGGCACTAACAAGCTCGAGGTGCGTTCCGATCAGCCTGAAGTGTTCACAAGGTGTTCACACGGTGTTCAGTCATGTTAAGTGTGATTCCAAACCGCAGTTCAAAGGAAACTGCGAATAGTGTAGGGAACAACCGAACAACGGGTCTTGACTTCACCGGAAAAGGGAATGAACAATTTTCCATCAGTCATTGCTTCTTGCTGGAGCGTGAAAAAGGATTTATATACTGTATAGATATATATAGATATACATATACACTACCGTTCAAAAGTTTTAGAACACTTGCAAATATCTTTGTTTTTGTTTAGTGATTTATTTTCTACATTCTACAACAATACTGTGGATTTCAAAACTATAAAATAACACATATGGAATTAGGTAATTACGTAACAACAAGAAAAACAGCAGTTAGTTGTTATTGTAAGACACAGAGGTCGGCCTTTCTGTAATAGTTCCTGCAAGAACAGTATTGTGTCAAGTGCATTTGCAAAATCCGTCCAGCACCATAATGAAACTGTCTCTCATGAAGGCCGTCCCAGGAGGACGAGACCAAAACCTCCCTCTGCTGCAGACGAGAAGTTCATTTAGAGTCATCAGCCTGAAAAATGACCAATTAACAGCAGCTCAGATTAGAGGCGTTATGAAGTCTTTACAGAGCAGAAGTAGCAGAAACATCTCAATATCAACTGTTCAAAGGAGATTCATGCAGTTTTTGGACGCCTTCAGCAAAACTTTACAATGTAGAAAGAAATAAACATCAGGAACCATCATGGAGTTAGAAAGTGATCTAAAACTTTTAAACGGTAGTGTATATAAATTATATACATTACATTTATTATCATTATTATTGAGGATGACATCATATTAATGGGACACAATAATTAAAATTTCTATTTAATCAAGAAATCTGTAATATTATACAGGCTAGTAATCTATAAAAAAAAATCATTTTTAATCGATTAATTTATTTACTAGTTATACAGGATTCAATAATATATGTGTTTAAGTCGTACATGACTGTAAGCACAATGACATCTGAAAGGTCCAGACTAACAGTGTTCATAATCTTATCATTTTGAGTCGCACATTCACGTACAAACTTTAATAATTCTTTTGATTGTGTGAAGCTGCTTTGGGACCATGTCAGTTGCGGGTTCTCGTCATTACGGGTTCTCGTCTCTGCTCTTTGCGCATGTTCTCTCTGTTCTAAGGTGGGTTTCCTCTGGGTACTCCGGTTCCCTTCCACAGTCCAAAGACATGCACTGTAGGCTGATTGCTGTTCCCGAGTGTACGATCGAGTGTGTTTGTGCTCTGCGATGAGGTGCCATGTTGTCTTGTGGTCGAAACAACGGATGGATCTTACTTTGTTCCAGCACCTGGTGAACTTGTTGGATATCTATGTGGTGTGGCATTAATAGGCCATTAAACCCCAATGAGGTCAGATTGCAACCGGTTAATAAATGCTGGAACTCTAAACTCGGGAGGAAAACCGAATTTCGGTTCGATTCATCGTTTTCAGCTGTTTGTACTGTAGGAGGATAAATTCAGGGTTTTTTTTCTTTCTCTGCTGGAAACATCCTCTACGCTGCTGTATTTTTGATGAATGTAAAGAAGCATGAGTGGAGGTGAGCGAGGCAGTGAAGGAAGGAGAGAGAGAGACAGACCGAGAGAAAGAAACTCTCACGTTATACCTGGCCGACACCCTGCACCTTTCTTGTAATCGCCATACGATGATCATATTCGACACGTCTGAGGGAGTCGCCGAATTACGCCGTAAATCTTTCAGCAGCATCCGAAGTTGCTGAGGAAATAAAACGCTGCATCTTTATTATTATTGCTTATCGCAGATGGCTGAAGCATACCGTTAATTGTGTGTGCATGTGTTGAGTGTGTGTGTGTGTGTGTGTGTAAGTTCATGCAACAGTGCCTGCTCTAATTCCTCCATTCTGCCCACACTGTGTGAGATCCATGTGCTTCTCTTTGCACTATTTCCAATGTTTTTTTTTTATGGGGAAAAAAAAACATGCTGTCTTTCTTCCAAATTCTTAGAGACCATCACAAGAGCAGGAGGCACCTAAATTTAGCCACGCATAACATAACATACCGTACCGTACATCCTCCCTCTGTCAAAAAGAAAAAAAAAGAAAGGAAAAAAAAAAAAAAGACATTTATTCTCACGCTCGGCGTTACAGGAACTGTAGAGCGAATGCACCAGCGAAGGGCCGTATCCAAGGCAACGCTAAATAAATAAATAAATAAATAAATAAATAAAACATAAAATCCAGACACACAACAGGCCTTAAAGCGGGACGCTCTGATTAGCATGTGAGAAACGCAGATCTCGAGACCAACTGCGCCGCTTTAACTGCCCTCGAGATCGCACGCGGCACTTTGTCCGACCTGTAACCCCGAGTGCGGTTTAATCCCGGATCTAGCTGAGGACTAGCGGATCAGATCCCCACTTTATCTTGAGTTTCTCTAAAGTACTCTGGAATAAAGCGATCACGGATCATCCATCTGTGATCTATATGAGAGCATGTCGCTTTAGGAAAATAATCAACGACGTCGTGGCCGAGTCACTGTTACCTCCCTGAGCCATAAAACCCGGAGGCTCCTCTCCAGTAACCATCATCCCGTGTGTGCCGTTACTGCAGGCAGCATGGTCGGATCAGGGCTGTTTGAACGTGTGATACGGTGCTGTACGGACGATCAGGCTTGACGCTGCGCAGCCGTGCTTGCGTCGGTGTGATCGCAGGATCCGGGATAAAACTAGCTCGGGTTTCACGACCCTGCGTTTGAGTAAAATCCGAGGTGAGATGAAACGTGCTGCATCTTTAGCATCTGTACATCTGTATCATGGCTGAGAATAGTTGTTCTCTTTCGGTCCTGCTTGCATTTACACACACACACACACACACACAGGCGCGCGTTAAGAGGTGCTCGGTGCGGTGATTTAGCGTAGAAGATGGAGCGTGGGCGTTCCCCTTTATTACCGGAGCAGCTTCACACCTTTCTCACTTAGTGCTCTTCACATCCCACCTCGCTGCCCTTCGACCCCCATCCACTTGGTGACTCATATCTCTCTGTCTATTTCTGTCTTTCTTTCTCTCCTCTCACATTAGACGTAGATGTCTAATGCTACTCCTCTACGTGTCTCTCTTCTAATTTACCCCGTGTTTCTCTCCGTCTCATTTCCGTCCTAGGAAACGACACAATAACGCTGATTAATCACAACCCGGCTCCCGAGCAGACAGTCCAGGAAGTGTCATGTTTGATCTGAAGAGCCCATGTGCTCTCTCTTTCTCTTTCATGCCCTCTCTCTCTCTCTCTCTCGCTCTCACACACACACACACACACACACACACACACACACCAGGAATGACAGGCTTTCACCCTAGTGGGAGCGCAGATGCTTAATGCATTGCTTTTTCTTTTTTTTTGTTAGAGCATTGGATCCGCTATGACATTTATTAACCTCGTGCACCAGAGGACACGAGCGCTAACGAACCGAGCTGCTGCTGTTAGACCTACGCAAGCAGCCATTCATGCTTATTCACTCTGACCTCACAGAAACACACCTGATTCAAGCTGTCAGCTTCACCACCAGAAAGATGAAAGAGTCATAATAATAATAATAATAATAATAATTGGAGGGTTTTTGGTGCATAACAGTAACATGGTGCATAATTTTACAATCAAAAATATATTTTTTAATAACTAGGGCTGTCAATATTAACGCATGTGATTAATCTAGAAAATCTAACGTTACTATTTTTTAAATGCAAATTAATCGTATGACCAAGTTTGACCCTAATGGCTTCCCGTAATCGCAGCTGGCCTGATTAATTAGCCTTTACTGTTATATGTCACTATTTGCAGCCATTTGTTCAAGTCTCAAGCTGTATTTCCCAGGAAGCTTCGCCAGCTCACAGCTCCAGCATCCCAAATGCAAGACGTCCTCTTCTATAGAATATATTTTTATCATAATCTAAAGTATACGTTATATGGAGTGTTATATAACGTCCCTACTCTAAACGATTATTAATCTGTCATGCAGGTGCGTAAGTGTTGTTAGTTGATTAAATACATAAGAAAAGTATTTAAATATATATATATTATTACTTATTAAACTTCAGAGCATGAAAATCATGAAAATATTATATAATAAATAATAATTTCACATTCTTTTTGTACTATACTGTATATTATTAGACATTATCAGGAATCTTATCACAACTGTTTCAGCTTGATTTCTTCCCCATGATGTTTTGCTGCTGATTATATAAGACAGAGCACCAAAAAAAAAAAAAGTAAAAAAAAAGACTCTTAAAGCTTTATTCCGGAAATTTCTGAAAACGTGCTGAAAGTCTAATTAATTAGCGCTACTTAAGCTTTGATATCCGGAGGTTAAAAGGATGGTGGCTTTTGAAGAACATTGCTGAGATGAGCGAGTGTTTTTGGCTTTGCTTTTTTCCTTATTGGCAGTGGCACCGTAGGCCAAAGATATATTTCAAGTCTTGTGAAATATATGACTTTGGCCGCCTCGTCGCAGGCTAATGTGTTTGGAAGCTATGTCTGATCTAATTACAGCAGCACGCGGCTCTTGTACGCTATCCATAAACCGAACACTCGCGGATCCGGCCTGGTTTACTCCAGGAAGTAAATGAGAGTCAGACGGGATTTCAGTTTTAAATAAAAGAAAAGATAAACTGCTTCTGGAGAAGATAAACTGCGATATCAGCGGATATGTTGTTTTCTCTCTACGAGAGAGAGAGAGAGAGAGACTGGTGATGAAATGATGGTTTATAGATGAGCGACAGCCATTTAGTCATTTTAAAATAAGCCATTTTGTTATTTCAGTTATTTACAGCGGTGATGGTTTATGGAAGGAGTCTCCAGTTTTAGCGGCCGATCACGTCAGATCCGTCACTGGCTGTTAACGTTGTATTAAACTACATCCGGTGCAGGAGCGCTACATGACTGCATTTTCAGCATAAATCTGCCATAAATTGTTCAAGGCCTGAGGTTCACATCGGAGGAACGATCACTTCCACCAGCAGGTCTAACAAAGATAACACAGCACTACCCATAGGGCACGGCAATGCAGCGCAGTCATTACTAATAGAAGGATTGATTCCTCTTTAGCACCAAAAGAAGTCAGTGTTTATCACACAGCTGGAGCCATTGATTTGAATTTAAGTAACTCCTGCTGTGCTTTTGTGTTGTTGTTTTTTTTTCCCGTGCCTGCGGGCAAGCTGATTCTATTCGGAGGATATTACTGACCTGAAATGCGAAGTCCTTCTAGCTTTTACAGTTTGTCCAGTTTTCCAACGATTTCTGGATTAAATTACACCGTCTGCAATCCATTTCCTCCCGAGAAAAAGCTGTTTCAGTAAATAAGAACGCTATGGCTGTGAGTAAAATGTTATTATAAAGCAGACAGCGCCATTTCTGAAATCTGATTGGCTGCGTTTCGAATTCTGTCGATTTTAATAACCTTGTTACACTCCGTTCCCTCGTTCCTTTAGAACGCCCCAATCTTGATTATGTAGAGCTTGGAATTACCTAAAATAATCCTTATGACATTTCTTGAATAAAATATCACATAAATCAATATCATCCATATGGCAGCTTTAAAAACAAACACTGCAGCCAAACTTCTTTTTACTTTGATTACTGTGGGTGTGTCATGCATCATGTTGTTATTGTTACATGTTACAGCCATTTTACAGCCTACACACACCCCTTTTAGGAGCTTATAAATAATGGAACAAACTACCATAATTACCAATACAAGGACTTTGATATTTGGATGAAAGTACTTTGCATTCAGTGACTTCCTGAAGTCTCGAACCCATGCACATGACCAAATGCTGAGTTCCCTCCCTTGAGCTGCTTTGCCAGGTCTTTACTGCAGCTGCCTTCAGCTGCTGCTTGTTTGTGGGTTTTCGCTGCCTTCAGTCTTGTCTCCAGTAAGTGAATACCATGTTCTGTTGGGTTGAGATCAGGTGACTGATTTGGCCAGAGAAGAATACGCCTCGGGGTAGGACTGAATTGCCTGGGATAGCTTTCACTCTATGTTTTGGGTCATAATCCATCTGCAATATGAAGCAGTTTGTTGTGAATCTGAGCAGGGAGTATCACCTTATATGCCAGGCCATCAGTGAACACCAGTGACCCTGTTGCATTGCAATAATGATTGACAGACCCCTCACAACCATAACACTGCCTCCACTACAGTATGTTTGACAGATAATGTTGTGCTTTAGATCATAGGCTGTTCCTTTCTTCCCATCATTTTGGTACAAATTATTTTAGTCTCATCAGTTCAAAGCATCTGGGAAAGTTGTCTGGCAAAGTTTAACCTGGCCTTTCTGTTCTTGAACACTGACATGGTTTTCACCTTGTTGGAAAGCCGTCTCTTGAGTGTAGACTTTGACAGTGATACATCTACTTGCTTATCTGTGTTCTTGATTTGGTTAGATGTTGTTATCCACTTTAGTTGTCTTCCAGGCCTTTAGCCTTATTGGCTCCTCCTAATGTTGTTGCTTTTTTCTGATGGGTTTATTTGGTTTATTTTTAGCCTAATGATGGCCACTCTCACTTGCTTGGAACCCTACTGTTGAGAGTTCGAGTGAACAGCTACCAAATGCGAATGCAAACTCTCAGTACCACCTCCAGGCCCTTTATCTGCTTGATTAGTCAATTAGTAAGGAGGGAAGAGGCCACCCCTGGCCATGCAACTGCTTGGCAGATATGTGTTCATCCTGTGCTGGTCTGTTGTTTCATGGCCAGGATGGAATAGTAGTAAAGATGTGGTGTATTGTAGGCTGGGGGGCAGGGGAGTATTCAAATTCAAATTTTATTGGTCACATACACAATCATACACAGTATAATATGCAGTGAAATGCTTTATACGACCGCCAGTGACCTTAAAAAAAGAAAATAAAAGCTTGTACGTAAAATAAATAATCAATAAAAAGGAAATACTAAAGGAATAAATTTAACTAGTAAAATTAACTGTGCATAAGGGCATAATAAAATATTGCAAAAATATAGAATTAAAGTGACAGTGGTTGTGCAAGTATGCATGGAGGTGACATGTGCAATTGTCCAGATGTGTTGTCCATGATTGTCCAGTCAGTGTTGTGAGCTTAAAAGATGTTATTAGTCCTGTGTTTGTGGTGTGATTGTGTGATTGAGAGACCTTATCGCCTGCGGGAAGAAGCTCCTCCTCAGTCTCTCTGTGTTGGCCTTTAGGGAGCGGAATCTCTTCCCAGACCGCAACAAAGAGAACAGTCCATTACTGGGGTGACTGAGGTCCTTCATGATCTTCCTGGCCTTAGTCCAGCACCGCTTGCTGTAGATGGAGTGTAGGTCAGGGAGCTCAGTGCGGATGATGCGCTCGGCTGATCGCACCATCCTCTGTAGAGCTCGTCTGTCCTGCATGGTGCTGTTCCCGAACCAGGTCGTGATGTTTCCCGTCAGGATGCTCTCTATGGTGCAGGAGTAGAAGTTCCTGAGCACCTTGGAGGGCAGTCTAAAGTCTCTCAAGCGTCTGAGGTGGTAGAGACGCTGCCGGGCTTTTTTCACCACGGTGCTGATGTGACAGGACCATGATAGGTCCTGCGTGATGTGAACACCGAGGTATCTGAAGCTGTCCACTCTCTCCACTGGGCTCCTGTTGATGACGGGGGTCTGGTAGTTCCTCTCCTGCTTTGTGCTAAAGTCCACTATCAGCTCCTTTGTCTTACTGACGTTCAGGAGGAGATTGTTCCTCTGGCACCAGTTCTCCAGATTTCCAATCTCCTCTAGGTAGTCCGACTCATCATTGTTGGTGATCAGTCCGACCACGACGGTGTCGTCAGCAAACTTGATGATGGAGGTGGAGTTGGTAGTGGCAACGCAGTCGTGGGTGTACAAAGAGTACAGCAGGGGGCTCAGAACACAACCCTGGGGGGCTCCAGTGCTGAGGGTGAGTGTGGCTGAGACATGTC
The DNA here is from genome assembly GCA_030522415.1 of Channallabes apus. Lineage (NCBI taxonomy): Eukaryota > Metazoa > Chordata > Actinopteri > Siluriformes > Clariidae > Channallabes > Channallabes apus. Next base: position 3,918,932 of record CM060123.1, read on the forward strand.
CGCCCATCCTTGCTGCCTGTGGTCTGCCAGTCAGAAAATTGGAGATCCACTGACATATAGATGAGCTCAGTCCCAGGTGCTCCAGCTTGGTGGTGAGTGTGGAGGGAATTATTGTGTTAAAAGCAGAGCTGTAGTCGATGAAGAGCATTTTAACATAATTCCCTTTCCTAGTGTCCAGGTGGGTGAGTGATGTGTGGAGGAGATGAGAGATTGCATCGTCTGTGGAGCGGTTCTGACGGTATGCAAACTGTAGTGGGTCCAGTGTGTCGGGTAGTGAAGAAATTATGAAGTCTCTGATAAGGCGTTCAAAGCACTTCATCACTACTGAGGTGAGAGCTACAGGGCGATAGTCATTGAGGGAAGCAGGATGTGGTTTCTTTGGAACAGGAACAATAATGGACTCTTTGAAGCATGTGGGGATCACCGACTGAGATAAAGAGATGTTGAATATCTCAGTGAACACAGGTGCTAGCTGGTCTGCGCAGGCTCTGAGAATACGACCTGAGATGCCGTCTGGTCCTGCTGCTTTCCTGGTGTTCACTCTCTTGAAGGCTCTCCTCACGTCGTGCTCGGAGATGATGAGCGCGTTCCCGGTGCTGGCTGTGTCTTCCTGTCTGCAGCCGTTAGCGCCGCTAGCATTAGCGCCGTTAGCATTAGCGCCGTTAGCATTAGCATTGCTAGCGTCTTTAGCTGCAGCCTCGAAGCGAGCGTAAAATGTGTTCAGCTCGTCTGCTAGAGTCGCGTCCGCGTTCGTCATACCGGATGCTGGTGCTTTATAATCCGTTATTGTTCTTAGTCCCTGCCACAGGCTCCTAGAGTCACTCTGTTGAAGCTGTGACTCTAGTTTTCTCCCGTAGCGCTGCTTCGCCTCTTTCACCGCCTTCCGGACGTTATATGACGCAGCCTTGTACGGTTCCATGTCCCCCGAAGCAAGTCCCGTGTTGTAGGCAGCTGTGCGAGATCTCAGAGCGTCGCGGATGGTTTTATCCACCCACGGCTTCTGGTTGGGAAACGTTCTGATAGTCTTTTTCTCTACCGTATCGTCTGCCAGCTTTTCAATAAATCCCACAACCGCTTCCGTAAACACGCTGACGTCATCATCGGAGCTGTTTCTGAACATGTCCCAGTCTGCGTCATCGAGTGCGTCCTGTAACGCGGCCACCGATTGGTCCGTCCAGCGCGCGACCTCCCTCAGGACCGGAACTTCCTGTTTCAGCCTTTGTTTATATTTTGGCATGAGGAAAATGGCGGCGTGGTCGGATTTACCAAACGCTGGACGAGATTGTGCCTTGTAACCGTCTTTGACCGTGGTATAACAATGGTCCAGTATCCTTTCGCCCCTGGTGGGGCAGGTGATGTGCTGATAAAAGTTCGGCGCTGCGCGTTTGAGGTTGGCACTATTAAAATCCCCCGCCACAATGAGCGCAGCGTCCCGGTGTTGTGTCTGGTGCTGTGTGAGCGCCTCATGCAGCTCGCATAAGGCAGTGTCTGTGTCTGCTTGTGGAGGAATGTAAACGGCACTGATTATGACCGATGTGAACTCCCGTGGAAGATAAAATGGACGACACATGATGGACAGTAGTTCCAGGTTTGGTGTGCAGGAGCGTGTAAGAGGAACAACGCTCGCGCTGTTGCACCAGCTGTTGTTCACCATTAAGCACACGCCGCCTCCTCTTGACTTCCCCGAGTCCCGCGTCCTGTCCATGCGGTGAACCGAAAAGAACTCGGCCGGCTGTATGGCGTGGTCTGGCACCGCTGGGTTCAGCCATGTCTCGGTGAAGCAGAGGAGATTGCAGTCCCGAATGTCTCTCTGGAACTTTATCCTGGCCCTGAAGTCATCGAGCTTGTTCTCCAGTGACTGGACGTTGGCGAGCAGGATGCTAGGCAGAGGTGTGCGGTGTGCACGGGCCCTGAGCCGGTTCCTCACACCAGCTCGTCTCCCTCGGGTTCGTCGCTTCACGTCGCGTCCATTGTTCTCCCTCAGGATCTCACTCGGCCAGCTCGGATCCGGAGTTAAAAACGTCGAATTGTGAGTACATTGTATACCAATAGAAACAAGAGTGTCTCTATCATACCTAATGTACTCAATGGTGGTGATTTTGCCGATTTTAAAACACTGAAAACTAGCTTAAAGAACAAAAACAAAGAAAAGGTGGTCGGAGCAGTCGTGACGGCAGCCGACCTCACCGGCGCCATCTTGGAAAGAATACAAGAGTACAGAGGTCAACAGAGGAGAACCTGCCTCTTGGCACCTTTAGCCATGACAAACTCACTATAATACCCACACTCTCCTGGCTTAATGTAAATTATCATTCATATATAATGTTACTCTGTTTCATGTAGAACGATCTCGTAGAATCTTGTAGAACGTTAGACAACGGGGGGGGGGAGTTTGTCCTAAACTTGTGTAAGCAAAGTGAACTTGGTGTCTGTGCAGGTGTTTGGAGCTGCAGGTCATCGTACACCTTCGTTCTCTTAGTAAATAAAGCAGCTTTCGAAGCCCTCTGGAAAAAAAACGCAGAAGAGCAGGTAGACGCCTCCACAGCAGGCCTGCTGACCTCTGATTCACACTCGTTCTCCAACTTCTAGATCCCGGAGACTCTGAACATTCAGCACCACACATCCTATTACTCACCACGATTCTTTTGTGAGCATATCTTAATGAATGCCACATTTTTCTAATGACCATTCTACAAGCTAATCAGCCCTTTAGGCTTCACGAGCTTTGAGATATTACTGGAGCATATAACATAACCGTCTGTAATCAGGGAGCAGTAAGTCAGGAACCAGCTTCAGAATTACCATTAATTTGTTAGGCTATTGATTTTCTTCTCAAATTACCTCTAGTGCCTTGGAAAATGAACGGAGCCATGTTTCACTTCCTAAATACGAAACAATAGATTTGATTTGAGACCGAGCTATGAACCTTGTTCTCCAGAAATATATACGTAAAGATGCATAAAGTGGAGCGACTGTGTCTATTGCTACCAGTGTAATTGTATGTTTAATGAAACCTCACCCGGTTTTATATCACATATAGCGGGTTTCTTCAGCTGCCTCTATCTTTATATGTCACGTGTATCTACGTATTAAGTGTATTAAGTGTATTAAGCTTTAGTTTGGCTCATTATACAAAACCTGGTCCATTCAGGGTTGAATTGTGGACAATAATAATAATAATAATAATAATAATGGTGAAGATGGTGGTTAAGCTGTTGTACATATCGTCCTGTGTATGACAGTGTAAGTGAGAAAAAACGTTTGAATTTGATTTGATTTGCCACTACTGGTCTGCTACAGTGTAACAGCACTGCTTCCTGCTGGTGTAGGTTATATATTCTTATTAGTTATCCATATGTAAAAGAAAAGTAGTGGTTTGAGATCTGTGGCTTAAGTGCTGGAGTTTTGTCTCTGGTGCTGGAGATTGTTGGGTTAAAGCCCATCCAGCTCTCTAGGCTATAATAATTAAGAGCGTTGCGTAAGTGGTGGGGTGGGTGGGGTTACAGAGGGTGTGAGTGATGGAGGTTGGCGGAGACTCAGTCCAAAGGGGGGTAACAACTGTCAGGCCAAGAAAAACACTGTCACCCATGTTTTGTTAGGTGTCTCAAACATTACCACGTCTCCTTTGTTTCCTTTTCCTCCCACCCCTTGTTTTCAACCCCTACAGTATTTCCATCTCATTAAGAGGAAAAATGAAGGACAATAACTGAGATTTCCTGAGAAACAGTTTGGCACACTCGAGTGTTGCAGCAGCAGCAACGACACACATGACATCAATGACATCAATTGAAGTTCAAATTAATAATTTCATTGATGTTACATGGAATTCCAAGTATGTCGACTCCTTAAACCTTGCATTATTGTCGCAAGGTCGACGTTACAAAAAAAATACATTCAGAAAGAGTTCAGAAAGAGAAGATGAAGCAGGATAAAAACATTCCTGAAACTTTGGTGGCAACTTTGCAGAAGTACAGCAGACTAAAACTTTTCACTTGGTGTTGGACTGGTGTTGGTCTCGTGTTGCTCTGGTGTTGGACTGGTGTTGGTCTGGTGTTGGACTGGTGTTGGACTGGTGTTGGTCTGGTGTTGGACTGGTGTTGGACTGGCAGCATCACCTGCCGCTTACTGGTCCTGACTGTAACCACAGGGAAGGGGCTGACATCAAGAACTACATCAAAGTTCAAGATGAACCTGTCTTAGTTTTAGGCTTTACTGCAGTTTCTGGTTGATCCAGGACAAAATCCACTCCTGCTGTTTGCCACTGATACTGTCGTCGTCGTCGTAAAAACCAAACTGAAAGCGGCTACATTTTCTTTTGCTACCGTCGTTGATAGAATTCTTGGGACCCATGGTGCTGTGTCTTGTACAAAATGCAAAAAAAAAAAAAAACACATCAGTGCTTTCATAGTGCAGCGTTCGTAGTAACTCTCTGCCAGGGTGAAGCTTGTTGGTTCAAACCCATTTAATGTTAGTTTCCTACTAATAATCCTGATGGGTTTTTCAGCTTTATGAATGTACAGTATCTTGTATAACACAACTCCACCATGTCACAGCCGAGCTCTTTTGTACTGTTGTGGTTATAGTACTGCCCCCTGGTGGTGGTTTTAAAGGTTCAAATCAGCTTCAACTAGTCAATGTGAAGATTGCTTCAGGTTAAGTTGTTTGTTTGTTTGTTTGTTTATTTATTTAATGTGGAAGGATAGTCCAATATTTCAGCCCTAATCCCACTTCTGTGTAGTGTCGCGGTTAGAGTTAGAGACTCTGCGGTGCTGCTGGTCTCAGTTTCGACTCTGATTTTGGTTAAAATGGTTGTTTGCGTCATTATTTTATTTGCAGAGCAAAAGTCTGACATACTGTACACATAACCAGCTCCCTCTTCTGGAGTGTAGTAGTTAGAGTATCGCCCCCTGGTGGTGAGTATCAGAGGTTCAGGAGTGTCTTTTAAAAAAGTGATCTGGAATGAGATTTGTTCTAATTTTTGAGTGACACAAGACAAAAGTCCAGTGTGATGCAGTTGTAGTGTTGCAGTCATATCACAGCAGTTAGAGTAATGATTTCTTATGTATAAGTGTTTATTTTTTAAGGTCACTGCCGGTCGTATAAGCATTTCACTGCAAATCGTACTGAGTATGACTGTGTATGTGACAAATAACATTTGAATTTTATTTGATTTGGTGGGTTTAAATCTGCATGTTCTCTGTTTCTGTTTAATAACCTGACTCTAAAATAATCACGCTTTCATTTCTTTTTAAACCAGTGTTCTATTGTGAGATTTGTTAGGATATTTGGATTATCCAGACACACGCTGCATGGGGGTCAGTGTGTCACTAAGAGGCGGTGAGGCAAGTGAGGGAGCACATTAGGAGAGGAAGGCAAGGACAGGTCTACAAAAGCATCTTTGTGTGTGTGTGTGTGTGTGTGTGTGTGTGTGTGTGGTTTCTCTTTTTAAAGACACCACTACACTGTCTTCCTCCTCTTTGTTCTCTCTCATCAACCATCTCAAGTCTCACACCGTCACCACCCACCAGCATGAGGTTCCCCTGTACGAATAAATCCTGTTTGTCTTTTAAAAGTGGAACAACTTTAAACACACAAATAAATGTCAAAAAAATAAATAACCTATAGCACTGTCGCCTTGCACCTCCAGGGTCCGGGTTCAATTCCCCAGCCAGGCTCGATTCCCGTCTCTGTGTGCATGGAGTTTGCATGTTCTCCCCGTGCTTGGTGGGTTTCCTCCGGGTACTCCGGTTTCCTCCCACAGTCCAAAGACATGCAGGTTAGGCTAATTGGCGTTCCTAAATTGCCCGTAGTGTGTGATTGGGTGTGTGAGTGTGTGTATGTGTGTGTGCCCTGCGATGGATTGGCACCCTGTCCAGGGTGTACCCCGCCTAGTGCCCGAAGTCTCCTGGGATAGGCTCCAGGCTCCCCGCGACCCTGAACACAGGATTAAGCGGTATAGAAAATGAATGAATGAATGAATGTACTTTTTTTTCCCCAGCAATTCTCTGTAATACTCAATAGAAATCTAGACGTTTATTTACGCAAAGTCCAAACCTCACTGGCTGGTGGATTTGGTTAATTCAGTATAAAAACTTGAGCAGCCCAATGAGAAGAGAATGAGGTTTTAGTTTGTAACATATTGAACACCAGCGTGACCTATCGATCGTTTTGGGAATCGGTCACCAGGTTTGTTTCTTGGATTCGCTTTTTCTTTCCATGTTATTCCTGAAACGTATGAGCATACCCCTGTCACATGTGGGACGGCACCTTTCCCTGTGAAATGTCTGTAAATAAATAAGTGGGGTCCTAAATAATTATTAGTGACACCAGACTATAAGCTAGTTGAGGGAAAATAGACTTCGAGCAAAGATGTTGCCTCTGTGTATAAAGCTGTAGTCTCTATGTGAATACCAAATGCAGAGAATCTAGCACCTCATGTATACCCCTGGGGAACTAACGAGATGCCAAACAAGTGTTAAAGGATATAAAGCTTCTTGTTCTGTCCCTAGATGATGCCTTGAGGTGTACACTGGCTTCTCAAGCGGTACACTGCGGTGGAGCTCGGATACTACGAGCATTGGCAATACGCTTCTATTCTGGGCGTTCAGTGGCACTGATCCTGATGTGGGAGCACCGTCAGTCCCTCAGGTCAGGTTTTTGGTGGCATTTTCTGGATTTGCCACTGGAGAAGTCGTTCCTGTCAACAAATACTTTACAGTAATTGGTGTCAATTCTGTAAACATGGCCAAACCTTTGTGACTGGACTTGTTCCTCAACTTACCTCTGGTTGACTTCATTACAAATGTGATAACAGATGGAGACTCCTTGGATCTGATTTAGACAACGTATGTGGAACACCTCAAGTTTGGTCAGGTCCATATACTGGACTGACGAGTATTCAGAATGTAAATGTTAAAATCTGTATTACTTGTAAGCTTCAAACTCAGAAAAGAAAAGAAAACAATATATTTAACAAGTACTGTAGCGAGAAGACGATGTGCAACTGGCAAGCTGTCCAAATTCAAGCTTGAAATTTTACCACAGGGATTGGGAATAACTTACTTATTGGGAATAAGCATACCAGAAGCAGAAGAAGAACACACAGTGCTCACATTACTCACATCCCTTAGGCTGAGACCGCACTCCATGACTTTCACAATGATAAAAGATTCTGAAAAGACTGACACTGTACATTAAACTAGTGGATCCTGCAGATTTCTTATGACGACCTAAAAACCCATTAATAAATAAAGGAAACGGTTTTGTCTGTACATTGGGTCAGAACCGCGCTTTCAATGATATCTTTACGTTTGATAAATTGGAGGACCAGAAACCAGCCTCAGAAAAACTTCAGTCTGTATGTAACGCAAACGTCTCATTAAATTCTCTCCAGTGGTCGATTTAAGCCCACAGTACTGACGGATGTGCAGGAACGTGCAGTTTGTAATCCGCCACATAACTGTAACTGTTCATAACATCACTTTTACACAGCATTTAGATTTCACTTATGGTGCAGGTTAAACTTCAGGCAGAGATCTAAGTACTGCAAAGGTTTCATTAAATCAGCATCACGCAAAACTGTCTGTATAGAATTTAAGAAAATGTAAAGTTAAACCTGTGCCATAAAGGAAACCAAATTGATGGGTAGAAGTGAAGTTATGAACAGTTATGTGCAAGTTTTAACAGCGTCCTGCATCAAACTGTAGTATAGTGGAACCTTGGATTACGAGCATAATTAGTTTCGGAAGCGGGCTCGTATTCCAAAACAAAGCAAATATAATAAACACGAAATATAAAGGAAAAAAAATTGCACTTTACCTTAAAAAAAAAAAAAAAGTAAAAATAAATCCCGACAGATCAGTGTTTCCGTTCAGGCACTATGTGTGTGTGTGTGTGTGTGTGTGTGTGTGTGTGTGTGTGTGTGTTTGTGAATCTAAAGTAAGTGGAGAGGAGGAATCAGCCCCTCCCGTCTCACCCTTCTCATCTTACACAGTAAACCTTTCTCCTTTCTTATTTGAATTTCACACATATACATACATTAACGGAAAGACTGTTTTGTCAGAAAAATTAGCAAGGAGCATCGCTAATGACACTCGCGTGAGCGCATACTAATGGAATCACAGCTGTGAAGTAAAACAAACAAACAAATGAACCTGCATTTAGATAAAGGCGAGAGTGTGTGTGTGTGTGTGTGAAGGGGCACGGTATCAAATTACGCACGCACACACATACCGACAGGCTGAAACGGAGAGGGAGAAAATGGATCTTTATCCTCTCTAATGTGACTTTCTTTTGCATGCGTGAAAGAGAGGCACCCTAAGACCCAGCAGGGGAGACGATTACCCACAATTCCGCAGCGCAAGGAAGAGAAAAAACGTTGGCTCAGTTGTGATCACGTGATGCTCGGCGTCAAAACAAGAAGCGCATGCATGATACATGATACTCGGTGCTCGTAAACCAAGACAACGCTCGTTTTTCAAGTCAAAATTTATGAAAAATCGTTGCTCGTCTGCTGTACATAAAGACAGACTGAAATAATAATATCACTGGATTACATTAAAGATCAGCAGATTCTTTTTGCTGTAACCTTTTAACTATTTCTACAGACTGTTTAACTGTAAAGGACACGTATTTACACTAGTAAATAAATAAATGCATAATAATTAAATGAATAAATAACTAGAGGCCTGATCAAGGTGGAGTGAATGATCCCGCCTCCTCTATTGCTACTGACGGTACGCATTCACAGATTTCCGTGGCACGTTGCCACACCAACTGTCCGCAGGTAGTCCTGACTGGTGCAGACTAGGACTAGACTGCACGCTTTTGAAACCTCTCCAAAATCCAGTGTAAAGTTGTGTAGTGTGGACTCAGCGTTATCGTTGACGCTGCACTGTGAGTCTCCAGTCCCGCAATGCTGTAGCTTCTCTCTTTCTTCAGTCCCACATCATTTCCCCAGCAGAAAGAATCCTGTCTGTGTCCGCTAGTCGAACACACCGCGTCGGCGAACTCACTACACCGCACCAGACACATTTCCACCCCTAACATATGCAACTGATGACTCTCGAACCATTGCTTTCACATTTCACAAAATGAGAGAAAAGCTAAACCGCATCCACTTAAATTCAGCAATTACCTTCTAATCACACACAACTCAAACTAGACGTCTTCACTCAACCCGTGTGACTTACACTACCATATCCGCAAACAAATGTTTCGTTTTTTTTTTTTTTTAATCCATCTATCTCGTTAGAGTGAATAGACACTATTATTCGCAAATAATGCGAATCCAGAGCTCAGCTGCACTGTGTTTTAACCTGAGCGCGTCTGTAGGCCTGCCGTTCGATAATCATAGATTTATGCGCATGAAGAACGGCATCGCTGCGGCGTAGGGCGAGGACGAGACGGAGCTGTTTCTCAAAACCATCGCACTTTCACTGACACATTGGATGATGGCAAATCCATCTCTCGTGCTACGACCTGGCCGGAGTCCATGATGACCAAGCTCTGATCTATTTTTATACTCTCTATAAAGCGGTTATATAAAGGACTATAAAAAATATGAGATGCACACAGGAAAGAAATCTATATTGCTTCTCGCTCCCTGTGGACGGCTGTAAAATATTGCGCTGGCGTGTCTTGCGTTTCCATCTGAGTGACATAATGCGTTTCCTAGCTGATATGACAGTAGATTGAAGTTCTGCTTTAAGCGTATGTATGTGTGTGAGGGAGAAGATTTCAGATCTCCACATCGTTGCAGAGATAAATAAATAAAAAAAAGAAATAAAATAAAAAACATCTTTCTGGTTTGAAGTCAAACCCAATGCCTATATTACCCCCCCCCCCTCCCCCCCTCCCCCCTCCCCGTGACACCTGATGGAATTTACAGTCAGTAATCGGTCCTCGGGGCTCCATCTCCGAGTCAGCAGTCTAACAGCGCCTTCAATTAGCACTCACGCTGCGTTCACGTCCAGCGCCGCCGTTATTTATACCCTTCCACCGCTCAGGATATTTCATGCGATGCCGAATTTTATTTTATTGGCCGCGATTTGCAGACGCAGCAAAACGGAGAGGTGGAGAAGATGAGATGAGATGAGAGTCGCTAGAGCTCCGACGTCTTCCTGTCGTATAACACGGCGATGCTGTACATCATTGTTGGTGACGGTACAAAGAGTAAGAGCTGCACAGTTAGGAAGGGAAGCGATGGGTGCAGGTACGGCCACATCGACCATGACAAAAAAAACCCTAAAAACTAACAAACACAAAAAAGTCTGCTCTATAGAAGAAGAAGAAGAATATTTAATTATTTGTCACATGTACTTTTTACAGCACAGCGAAATGTCTTCTTCGCATATCTCAATTAGGAAACTGGGGTCAGAGCGCAGGGTCAGCCAGCTTACAGCGCCCCTGGAGCATATAGGGTTAAGGGCTTTGCTCAAGGACTCAACAGTGGCAAATTGGCGATGCTGGGGTTCGAACCCCCGACCTTCCGATCAGTAACCGCATAACCCACAGCCGTAACCGACTGAGCCACCACTGCCCCCCTATAGCTGGAATTTGTCGATGCTTTTAAAGGCATCTTAAGCTCATGAAGTCGCTCCATCATGGCCACTCAGAACATTAACGACCTCAAACACCTCTACCCAAACACTTGATCTGGATAAATATAATGTAGTGACCATGAATCGTTAAGGCTTGTTGCTTACAAAATACAGTGCCTTGCAAAAGTATTCATACCCCTTGAACTTTTGCACATTTTGTCAGGTTACAACCACAAACATACCGTAAATGTATCAGGGTTTTATGTGACAGACCGACACGTAGAGGCTCATCATTGTGAAGTCGAAAGAAAATTATTAGCGGGTTAAAAATAAATATATATATATTATTATTTTTTTACAAATAAACATTTGAAAAGTGTGGCCTGCGTTTGTATTCAGCCCCCTGAGTCAATACTGTATAGAACCAGCTGTTACTGCAATTCCAGCTGCAGGTCTTCTGGGGTGTGTCTCTACCAGCTCTGCACAACTAGGAAGTGAAATTTTTTTTAATGTTCTTCTTCGCGAAATATCTCAAGCTCAGTCAGATTGGATGGAGAGCGTCTGTGAGAGTCTGTGAGCGTCTGTGAGCGTCTGTGAGAGTCTGTGAGCGTCTGTGAGCGTCTGTGAGAGTCTGTGAGAGTCTGTGAGCGTCTGTGAGAGTCTGTGAGCGTCTGTGAGAGTCTGTGAACGTCTGTGAACGTCTGTGAGAGTCTGTGAGAGTCTGTGAGAGTCTGTGAGCGTCTGTGAGAGTCTGTGAGAGTCTGTGAGAGTCTGTGAGCGTCTGTGAGCGTCTGTGAGAGTCTGTGAGAGTCTGTGAGAGTCTGTGAGCGTCTGTGAGAGTCTGTGAGAGTCTGTGAGCGTCTGTGAGCGTCTGTGAGAGTCTGTGAGAGTCTGTGAGCGTCTGTGAGAGTCTGTGAGCGTCTGTGAGAGTCTGTGAGAGTCCTACAGTACCACAGATACATTGACTATATTCAAGTCTGGACTTTGACTCGGCCGTTCTAACACTTGAATATGCTTTGATCTAAACCATTCCATTGGAGCTCTGGCTGTACTGTATGTTTAGGGTCATTGTCCTGCTGGAAGGTGAAGCTCCGCCCCAGTCTCAAGTCTCTTGCAGGCTTTAGCAGGTTTTCTTTTAAGATTTCCAGGTATTTGGCTCCATCCATCTTCCCATCAAACGTAAATACATCATTGAAAGAGCGAGTTCTGGGGAGAACTTTCTGTTATTTATATAGATGACTTACTTGGGTTGGGCTTTTAATAGATCAGCGATGTGATGATGTGAATTTACTCTCGTACGTCATCAGAAAAAGCCTCGGTTATAAGTTGCTGTTCCGTTGAAAGGTGACGTGTAAGAAGGCACGTGTGTACCTCACCTACAGGGTTACAGCCAGAGAGTTCTGCTGCATTCTCATACAAAGATGTTGTGTATCTGTGTGTGTGTTTGGTGTGTGTGTGTGGGAGGAGGGGATTGTGTGCTTTGTGAAGCTACACTAATGTAACACGAGGATCAATGCCTGCTGCACTTTTACAAATGAAGTGCTGCAAAATCTCGACACACTTCATTTCTTCGCCAAAGTCTTTCATTGGCTTTTTAAAATAGCCTCCATTATTTGCTCGCTCTCTGTATGTGTGTGTGTGTGTGTGTGTGTGTGTGTGTGTGTGTGTGGCATGCATGTGCGTACGTACCATGCACTTCAGACCAAAGGGAATGCCGATTATGGTTGCGCCCATTATCTTCTGCTTTCGAGCGCTTCTGGAGGAGTCGTGCTAATACGCTTTCACTGCTAATGAAAGGAGAAAAAGAGGATAGAAACCAACAAAAAAACAACACGTAGAGCAGCAGCACGTCTGTCTGCAGTATGGAGAAAACACATCCTCTCTCTTTCTCTCTCACACACTCACACACACATACTGTCCACATATCTGTATCTCCTATGTATTATTAAAGACCCTTGGAGCAGTTTTCAGTGTTTGAGACGTACTGCTCACACACATCGCTCGCTCAGCCCGGGAAAGTGTGTGACGCATCTGTATGATGTCAACTGAAATATTTATTAGTTTAGCACAGGAAAACAACTATACTGTAGCACCATTACATTTTAAATATATCAGTGCTTTAGAAACGGTGGGCGTCGCCTCTGTGTCTGTCAATTACAGTAAAGGAGGCGTGGCTTCCTAATCCCTAAAGCACTTTAATACGCGTATGATTCATTTGCATGAAAAAAACATTTTAGCATGTTTAACTTGGATAATAAGATGACTGAGGAAACAGCGCCAGGTGTTGTCATGCATTGCTTTATTTACATTTTTGCATTTGAATTTTCAGATACGATCTGAAAACCTGAAAAAGTGTATTATTCTAAATTGCACAATTGTTAAGATATTGCAACATGAATTCAACATGGTTATGGAATGTACAGTTTTTGGGCGGAAAAAAAAATCTTTGAAAAAAATTTTGCACGGTATGCTTTAATTCAAGCAACAATTTTTTAATTGTTTTTAATTGTTTTTAAAATTGGTGTAAGCATATACTTCTAGAAGCTTACACCAATTTTAGTATCGATACTCATGAAGAAATATTAATAATTTGTATTAATGATGATTGTTTGAAACGAGACAGTATAACGCTGAAAAATGGCCATTTTGGGGCTCATATAAAATCATCTCTCCAGAACAGCTGAAGTTAGCAACTTTTTAGGGAAGCAAGTTTGGTCATTTCCATGTTTTATAAACTTCAGAAGTAGCTTCTTTGGCACACACACATTTTTATATTATGTATACAGTAATTCCCTGACTTACTGTATAAACGAGTTCCATTTCCGGGAACCTGTTCATAAGTCAGATTTGTTCGTAAGTCAGATTTGTTCGTAAGTCTGACAAAGTGAGTCTTTTACACAAATATACAATATAAAGCATAAAAAAACCCTCATGTTTGGTGTTTTGTTTCTGAATTATACTCTCGCGAGACTGCACCTGCACATTTTGAGGGGAATGTTACGTGTGGAGAGCAGCTCCAGGAGATGTTTTAATGATAAGAGCCCTGACGCAGGGCTTATAATACGGAGACCTTCCCGTTTGGAGTTGGCATGGGATTATTAATTAAGGAATTTAAAGGAAACACAAGACAACTGATAACACGAAATAACCAGAGCTCCACCGTCTATGCGAGAATGGGCGTGTCTCTGGAAACTGAAACACAATGTCCATTCGCCCTTACCGAGGATTTATACAGTAGAGAGAGAGTAGAGTTTGTGCTTTGTGCACTTTAACCTGAGAGCGCTCGCTAAACTGATGCATGTCGTTCTCCCTCACTCTCTCTCTCTCTCTCTCTCTCTCTCTCGGCTTGGGCTCTGTTTCTCTGTCTGTCTTTTATTTTATTTTATTTGTCTTTATCTTTGGCTCTGATACCTTACCGGTGCTACCTCAATGATCACACCGTGATAAATCATAGGCTCAGACTGAAATTTTTAATGGATTGACAGAACTATTTAATACATTAAATTGGGTTAAATCTAACATTTTGGACTTTCCTGTATTCACACTGGTTGCTGAAAGGAGACACATATTTATACAGTATATACACACATATGCACACGCTTACGTCTGTACAAATTACACCATGAACAACGTGATTAGTCCACGCTGGAGAAGGAGGAGGAGGAGGAGGAGGAGGAGGAAGAGGTTTACACACAGGTGTTGTAGCACAGCATGTTTACAAGGAGCCTGAAAGAGAAGATGAAAAGAAAAGAGTCTCTGAGATGGAGGTGAGGGACATCTACTGGACTCCACACCGCAGAGCCTCCTGATGTAACTCGTATGTGACGGAGAGTAAGAGCGCTCACCTTCTGAAACCCAGCGAGCTTGAGGAGGAACTCTGCGCCCCGAGCAAGACAGGCAGGGAGGAAAAAATAACAAGGAAAAGAAACGTCAGGACACAGAGGGACGAAGAGACGAGGAGAGACGAGAGACATGGCCGATGTCATGTTATACATGTTAATGATGGAAGAAGTCACAAGTCCAGCCATCAACCTGCATGAAGGAGCTGAAGATCCTGTGAAAAAACAAACCCAGAGCCTTTGATACAAATATCTATAGTGTGTGTGTGTGTGTGTGTGTGTGGTGTCAGATTTCTTTTAAAATGACTTCTCAGAGGTTTGAGCTCTTCATGTCTGCATGACTGAGAAAGCAACGCCATGAGTGAGACACGACACAGCGATGTCACAAGCCATGTGTGTGTAGGTGTGTGGGTGTGTGTGCACACGCTCAGAAAGGAGGTGGAGTAACAATATTCAAGATTCAAGATTCAAGATTCAAAGAACTTTATTAATCCCAAAGGGAAATTGCTTATGCTCGGTTACAGGTGCTCACAGTTGTTAACTAAGGAAGGTAAAAAAAAAAAAAAAAAACGAGTCAGGACTGCACACACTTTGATTAGGTTGGAGAATGAACTGCTGCAGGAAGAGGAGAGAATGTGAGACAGCCGAGTTGAGAACAGAGAACCCCACAGAGAGAGACAGAGAGAGAGAGAGAGAGAGAGAGAGAGACAAAGACAGAGAGAGAGGGAGAGAAAGAGAGAGAGAGAGAGCATGCATAATAAATAATGCTGTACAACTTTCTCACCTTGGCTTCTCCATCTCACATCACTCTCATGACTGTTATATCATCACCTCCTTCCTCTCTCTCAGCCTCAGGTGAAGGAAAAAAAACGAGCCGTTCGTACACTGACTGCTGGAACAAGTGGAAAGAATATTCACATGGACAGCTGAATCCGGAAAAATCTAATCTAACGATCCACATTAATCTGAATTATTCAAATAAAAATAGGGGATTTAAAAAAAAATAGAAGGTTAATCATCAATGTACATGAATAATGTGTTTTTGGGAGTAATGCTGAAAAACTATTAATAAATCAACAACAAAAAATACCTCTAAAGCAAGCAAAGTGTACGCTCGAAAAAAAATAACTATCTCACCCTCTGTTACAGTCCTGACGTAGAACATTTCTTGGAAAAAATGCAATGCAAAAAAAGAAAAATAGAAGTCTCTGTCATTGTTTTTGTTATTTCATTATTTCAAGTTATCATAATATAAATATTAACCTGATATTTACTACGACGTCACAGCTCGATATAAAGGAATGTGAGATCAAACAGCAGTTCAATAGTTTTTTTCACGACGACTCCTCCGTTACGGTTTAAAGATCAAACACATAGGCAAACTTTAGATACTTGTTTTTCTTTCGAAAGGACATTTTGACACTAAAATGCAGACCACATCCACGAAGCCTGCTTTAAAATTATTGGCACCCTTGAAATCACAAAAAAAAAAGACTTAGTGGACTTGAAATCGTCGTTGTTTGAATTTTGCTTAAAATAATATTTAAAAATAAATGATTAAAAAAAACATTTCTTTACAAAAAAATCTCCTGGAGGATTTTTTGGAGACTGAGACGGCTCTTGAGGGAACCCAAACAGCTTTCTACACAGAACATACAGATGGCTGTTGATCTGATTTAATTCGTTTAGACTGATGAGCATATCTCTCTCTCTCTCTCTCTCTCTCTCTCTCTCTCTCTCTCTCTCTCTCTCTCTGTTCTTCTGAGACTCTGCAGCGCTGATGCACTAAAGCTCCGGTCACTTCGCTTAATTGTTCTCCACAGAGCCCTCGGGTCAGACGTCACCTGTTTGGCGATATGGAGACGATGCCGGATACAGGAACAGGAACAGTTTCACAGAAAATTTGCAGAAAAAGAAAAATAACCTTTTTCTTAAAATGCGAGAAGTCAGACTTACAGTAATAAAGAACACATTCAACAACGTGAGCATACGCAATGTGTGTACAGAAATATTTGTATTAATCCTTAGCAGCGCCTGATCAGACCTTATTGAAATAACCCAAGACAACTGATGCTGTAGGATTACTCTTGGAGAAGCGCTGGAGCTAAGGGTTTAGATCTCTCTTTGCTGCAGAGTGATGGTTTCGTGACGTGTCTTCATTTAGGGTCGCTTGCAAGCGCAGGGTCAGAGCTAAATAACATTAACTAACACAGTATAGAAAAGAGCAGTTTTCACCTGCTGGTACGAAGGCCAGTGATTGTGTTGAGAAGAAGGAAATGGAGAATAATCCTGTTAGGAGAAGGGCGGTTATGAGGAGATGAGAAAAGCTTTCCTTCGATTTTGGATTGAGGACAAAATGAGGAGTTTCACGGTCATTAAAACTGATTTGTGTAAGAATTTCTTCATTCATTTATTCGTCTGAATGGAGAGACTAGTTGTCCGTAGTAAATCCGCTGATCGATTCGGGGAGTTTTGTTACGGAATCTGGCCGATAACAGCCTTTTATCTTCCTTTAGGCTTTTTACATGACACGCGAGCTCATTGATCTGGAGCGAAATTTCAATTTGCCAAAGCTGAGGGCTCAGGGTCGGAGACAGAAACGAGCTCTTAGTGCCTTTAAACGCTCTTTCTCTTTGTTCTTCTCTCTTCTCTGAAGCTTATCTCCAAATCCTGCAACATCGATCGCCATTTCTGTCCTCCTGGGGACCCGGAGGCCTCGGAGTCAGAGCGAGATGATGATAATGCAGTTATGCAGCTGAGCGAGTGCCAGACAGTTCATTTATACACACAGTAGCATTATCACACACACACACACACACACACACACGTACACACGCACAATTCTATATGGAGTCATCATTATGAAAAAAAAACATTTTGTTGTGTGTGTGTGTGTGTGTGTGTGTGTGTGGGTGTGTATACACATTACAATAAGTAAACAATCTGCGTCACGCCGTTATAGAAAAACAATTAGTCACTGAGTTCATTTTCCTGGAACAGCATGAAATGCCTTATAACCTGGTTCTATCCATTTATTGTGACATTTAATGTCAAGGAACATCTGTGAAACAACTTCCTGTTTTATATATATATATATATATTTATTTATTTATTTATTTATTAAGACCAACATACTGTCCCCCATCTTTTCACGTAACCTAAGAAACCTTAAACTGTGAACTCATCTTTTCAGAAGATGCCTGGCACTGGAGACTCCTTCCATAAATGTTAAATAAATGTCTCCTTACAAAATAAATGTCTGGTTTTACAATGTGTTCATGTTTTCCACCTTTGCTGTCCTTGTGGACGAGCTGTTGCTATAGAAACAATAACGTGCCAGATTGAGCACATTAATATAAACCTGCACCACTGTCAGAGACGCTGTTATAGAGAATTAATCAACTCCAGTCAAGGTTCCATCCTCACATAATCTCAAGAAGAATTTGATTATAATAGCAGATTTTATTTTAGCTGTTGGAGAAATGCTGTCTTACCTGCTGAACATTTAATCAATGTTCTAATAACGTTCAGATGGAGCTGCTCCACTGAAGTCATGATATCTTTTATTTATTGTCTTCATTTTTTTCTAGTTTGTAATGCCCTATATAGTGCTTTCTCTCTCTCTTTCTCTCTCTCTCTCTCTCTCTCTCTTTTTGCTGATTTTGTAATTCTTTGGGGGTTTGAAACTTGCAGCTCTTTTCAGAATTTATTTTGGGAATTGTCTCTTCACTTCTTTGTCTTCATCTTCCTCTTCTCCCCTGAGTCCTGAGTCATTCTTTCTCCGAGAGACAAACAAGCTCCATCGTCGTGCCCATCTCCGGGCATTTGAAGGTAAATTAATTTTTCGCTGGCGGGTTCGAGTCCCATGGTACCGCCGGCTATTTCTCCGTCTCCCGAATTTGGAAGCTTTGACGTTAACACTGTTCGGGAATCGCAATTCATTTCCCCCGACAAGAAGGAACGATCGTGGAGATGAGCCATGAGTGACATTGTGTGTATGATATCACTCAGAGTGATGGGTATTCGGCTATAAATCATGTGTTTGATTGATGGATTGATTGATTGATTGATTGATTCAGGGTCTGTGTACCGGTTTGAATGCCATTTACATTTGAATTTCCTTATTTTCCTCTGTATTTCTTCATAAACCTCTCAGTTATTCTCTCTCTCTCTCTTTCTCCCTAGGAAAGCCATGCCGTTTGGCTGTTTAACGCTCGGAGAGAAGAAGGACTACAACAGTCCGACAGATATCACAGAACGATATGATCTCGGCCAGATTGTTAAATCGTAAGCATCACTAAATCACTTCAGATAAAACAAATGAATGGAAATATTGTTATATTCACAAGAGGTCACGAGAAGAGCAATGTAAAATGCCATGTGATGTGTCCTTAGCACATCGGTATCATTGATCCTGTTCGATTTTATAAATTGATTTTTATTCTAAAAATTTGCAGCTTGTGTGTTACTGGGGGAGTCCAGTAGGGGGCACCACTGAGAATTCAATCAGACAGTTTTGCATAAAGTAAACAAACATGGCAGGGGAGCTTGGTTTCCATGTCGACATTTGAGTTTAGCAGTAAAGTTGCATAACACAGGTGAGCTGATCTTCACTATGACTGCTGGCTGTCAAGACCAGATAATTGGGTCGTTTTATCCAGTTCCTACCCCCTGCACACCTTCTTTGACAGCAATAGAGAGTGTAGATTAGTAGTGATGGGCAGATGAAGCCTCATATAAGTGTCCAGGCTTCCCAGCCAATAGTTTCACCAGAAGGTTCATTCATGAAGCTTCATTCAAGGGCTCATTGTACTGCCATCTAGTGGACTGATTTTGTGTAGCAACTAGATTGTAACATTGCCAGCAGCACAATTAATATGTACATGCAGCTGCACTGGTCAAGGAAATGTTTATGCACATAATCAACATCTCTGAATCTTTGAAAATTAACTGTAGAGTGCACGAGCCTTTACTTAACGCTTGAACGTTTGTCAACGGCAGGGAACCGACACACGTCTCAAAGCGAAGCTTCATTTGAATACGCCAATCCTGCATATTAGTTTGGTTTGTAGCTTGTGTACTGTAGAGCCTCATGAACTAACATGATGTGCACATACGTTCTTGCAATATGTGGCATGAAAGTTCAGAAGAGAAGTTGTGCAACCGGGTCCATAAATACCCCAACCTGTGTGATGTATCTTTACTCAGATCAGCTGGTCTACCATCTTAAATGTCAACATGAAGACTAAGCGCCTCGAGTGTCGCCGTGTTTGTTTGCTTCATACAAAACTGTCTGATTAAATTCTCAGGTGTGGCCCCTACTTGACTCCTCCATTAACACGCACACTACTGTATATAGAGCCATGTGTGAACAAATACCGTCACAACATCGCCACTTGGCTACTCCAATGCATGGATTAACAATAAGCAAAAAAATCTGCCACAAAATAATCACTAAGGGTCTTTTATGCATACATTAAGTCACAGAGCCTCATGAATGGCTAGTGACCCCTAACGGTGAGATTAGAGCTGATTTATAAATGGTATCTAAAGTACCCTTTTACAGGGTTCCTCTTCAGATGGTTACCAGATTGACCTTTTTCTTTCGAGGAGATTCTCCTTGGGAAGCCATCTGCTGATTATGCTTTAATGTTTATTCAACTGGAACAAACTCAAGAAATGGAAACTTGTTTTTGTTTTTCTCAAAAATCCCAAAATGCCAAAAAAAAACATGTTCCTTATGTCTCACACTCTCTGGAAAAAGAGAAAAATACACTATATTGCCAAAAGTATTTGCTCAGCTGCCTTCACATGTTTATGAACTTAAGTAACATCCAATTCTTATAGGGTTTAATACGATAGAACTGCTGTGGGGTTGATTTTCAGGAGTTGGGTTCGGCCCGTTAGTTACAGTAAAAGCAACTCAAGACATTTTGAAGAATTTCATCTCCCAACTTTGTGGGAACAGATTGAGGACGGCCCCTTCCTGTGCATGACTGCGCACCAGTGCACAAAGCAAAGTGCAAAATGACACGGATGAGCAAGTTTGGTGTGGAAGAACTTGACCTCAACCCGACAGAACATCTTTGGAATGAATTAGCGCGGAGACCGTGAGCCACGCCTTCTCGTCTAACATCAGTGTCTGACCTCACAAATGTGCTTCTGGAAGAAATGGTTAAAAGTTACCATAAACACACTTGTACGCCTTGTGGAAAGCCTTGAGAGTTGAAGCTGTTATAACTGCAAAGGGGGCGGGGCCAACATCATATTAAACCCTATGGATTAAGAATCGGATGTTATTCCAGTTATGTGAAAGCAGACGAGCGAATACTTTTGGCAGTATAGTGTATGTTTTTAACATGCTTTGTACGTTTACTGTGTACCTGGGAAATGAGCTATAGTGGTAGTGTGGCCCAGGTTCTACATACTGAAGTTGCTGGTGTAAACCGACGCACCCTGCAATGGAAAAGTAGAACCCTCTTCCCTGGGGTGTGAGGTGCAAGAATGTCGAATTGCAGTCACAACTCAACACAAAGTGAGGTCTGTTTACTATCATTTTCCCTTTAGCGTTCATTTGTTTATTTTTTTCAAAGGGAAGAGTTCTGCGAGATCTTTCGTGCCAAGGACAAGACAACGTCGAAAATGTACACCTGCAAAAAGTTCCTGAAGAAGGACGGGAGGAAAGTGCGCAAGGCTGCGAAGAACGAGATTTTCATTCTGAAGATGTGAGTTCAGACAGCACCTCCAGAGACTTTGTGTTTAAGTCGTCGGCATGTTATTTTTTCCCCCCAAAGCGCAATTATATTTCTTATATTTCAGTGCAGAAAAAAGGCATTGAGAATGTTTTGGAAAGCTTTACAGAGACGCAGTGACAGTCTGGAGTTGCTTCCTTGCAGATGCAGCAGTTCCGACTAGACAGGGTGGTGTGAAAAGTAAAGACGCAGCAGATGTTCTTAAACTATTTCTGTGAGGAAGCAGACTGACGTCATTGTACTACAAACAGCCAGAACTGCAGGCTGAGATTCCTAATAGCCGGTCCCCTCCGCTGTAATGTGTCCTTTGTGTAGCATCATTTGCGATCTCCTAAAAGCTTTACTCTTTGCGATTAATAATAGCACTTCGCTGAGCATCTGAAGCCAAGTATTAGGAAATAAACAGCAGCGCTGGCAGAAGACTGAACATGGCTTTTTCTGAATGGCCATTCTCGCTGTACAATAATGCCATAATGAAAGCATCAGTGTGTTAGTAACTAGGCGTTTCTGTGGCAATACGATCGACAAGATGATGTGAAAAAAAACTGATTTAAAGCCAGTGTTATAAAGACACAGAACTGGCAGAATGTGACATGATGGAAAGCAATTTGATTCAGTTCAAATAAACATTTTAATGGTAATAAAACCATGAGAAGAGAAAGGCCACACCTCCTTCACTCTCACTGACAGATACAGAGACCACACCCCATGTTTTCAAATCAGCATCAATTAAGACTCAGTAGCAGTGGATCATTTTTATCTTCTATACATCGGCCTTGTATGTGCTGTAAACCCCTAAACACACAGCAGCCCCTGCAGACTTATCACACATCATCGACACTATTATCATCATCATCATCATCATCATCATCATCCAGCTATCTAAAGAATAAAACACGTCCTTTACATTTAGCAGAGGCCCTTATTCCCTTTTTGATTAAGGGCCTTGCTCAAGGGCCCAACAGTGGTAACTTGGTGGTGCTGGACTTAGAACCCTAAGTCTCATAGGTGAGGGTCCAGGAGGCCCGTTTTCACAAAGCTTCATAGAATTCTCTCAAAGAGCTCGTGTCACGTTTCCTATGTCGGCGTGTGTGACGCATAACTGCAGAGGCGAGCTGGCGGTACAGTATTCACTTTTTATTTCAATTCAAAATACACAAAACAAAAGAAAAGCTCTTTACTTTGAGCACTTACGCGGTTTAATTCTAATAGCTGTTCAAAAACACAACCAACATAACAACCTAAAAATAAAACAGAAGCTAGACGCCTGACTGAACGTCAGTCAGGCTATTTATACCAATTTAACTTAATTATCTTTCCTCGGTTCAAGTGAACGCCTACGTCACCTGACCAAGGTGTAACCTGGGAACTGAAGTTTCCAAACATAAACATACCAACAGAACTGAAAGAAAACTACAAACAGAAATAAAACAAACTAAAACCACTGGGCGTTTTGGCGCCCTCTAGGTGTTAACCCTTACAGCTCCTGTCTTACTGTAGTCTAAAAAGTCCTAGCTGGGAGTCCTAGACTAAAAGTGATTTAGGAAACTTCTCAGAGCAAAGGAAAGTACAAAAACCTTTATCTTAGTGAGGAGGTGTGGTTGATCCTGTTGTTAGGGATGATGCAGTAATTCAAGGACTGTGATTGGTTAATAAAAAATATGTAAAGGTCTACATTAGGTCTTTTGTATGCACTTATTGATATGATAATAGAATTAATAGAAGAAATTGTATAATCATGACTACGGGCTACTTTATGCCGTTTTCCTGTTATAGGCTAAATATCTAAAGTCAATTAAAACAACCAAATGTTGAAAATGTGTCTACTTTTGAATTAACCAATTTCCATATGTAAGTTCTTACATTTATTTATCATACTGATTTTATTACTCGTGATCCATTTCAGATTGATGGGAGCAAAATGGCTCAGCTTTTATCAATTTACGTGACTGCAGGACGTGTTTCTATTTAAGTTGCACTTTTGGATGGTATGTAGCCAACAATCCAAGCGAGACGGAAGGAAGTTAAGGAACAAGAAAACCAAACTAGACAGAAGAGCAGCGTTTACTTTTAGCTTTACATTCAGTGTTTAAAAAATATTTAATCTTTCCTTCATTTTGTCCTCTGCTATACAGTAGAAATTCTTGAGCCTCTTAAAAGTCCTTCTCTCATCTCTTAACAATGTTTACCTTCGGAGCTGTTTTTTTTTAGGGTTAAGATGTTTTGTGAATCATTTTTATCTTCACTAAGATTTAAGGGGAAATTTTAAGAAAATGTCATAAATCTAAGAATTTTGTCACTACATTTAGGCTCCAGAAGCTTTGTGAATACGCGCCCAGGCTGCCATGACCCTTCTGTACTGCCTCTGCCTCTCGACTATTATATACTTATAAACTTGAATGAATCTCTACTTGAATGAAGCATTTTATGAGGTTGTTTATTTTATTTATTTATTTATTTATTTATTTATTTTAATTTTCTATTAGTTTTTGCTGAAATGTTTTTCCCAAACCATTTGCCTCATTTTATCTTTTCATTTCAGGGTGAAGCACCCTAACATTCTCCAGCTGGTGGACGTCTATGAGACCAGAAAAGAATATTTTCTCTTCTTGGAGCTGTAAGTCCTGCATGGAAAGTTCTATTTTTTACAAATTTCCTTCATATCAGTCTTAAAGAGACTTCGGCATTAGTGTGCACCTGCAAATGTGTTGGGTTTCAGACAGATGGGGTGTTTCTCCTGTGGATAAACTCTGTGCAAATGCTTTATAGCTTTATTGGGATTTGGGGAACGGTTGCACGTTATCGCTTTGCTGAATTCGGTGATTGGCACAGCCACCAAAAAACTCACAGGGTCCTTGTATACGGACAGCTAAATCTGAAAGCTTTTAAAATTTTGCCTTGCACTTTGCGAGCAAGCCTTCATCAAAATCAAGAAAATCTAAATCCAAAATGTTTTTTTTTTGCCAACAAAATTTAACTTAGAGCACCTAAACGCCCTGGAAGGAGTAGGGTTTCACTCTTTATTTCATCAGCCATTGTGTCTTTTTATAGCACAGAGCATAGTGGGCAACAAAGACAAGGTAATCATTAAAACTATCCACGGGATGCCAAATCACAAATACAGACAAGCCAAAAACTCACTCACTAACTTATCATCTATACCGCTTTATCTGTGTACAGGGTCGCGACAGCCTGGGGTCTATCCCAGGAGACTTAGGGCAAGAGGCGGGGTACACACTGGACAGGGTGCCGATGCACTGCGGGACAAACACACCTAGACTCACACACTCATTCACACATGCTCATTTGGGAACATCAATTAGCCTAACCTGCATGTCTTTGGACTGTGGGAGGAAACTGGAGTACCCAGAGGAAGACCATCAAAAACAGGGAGAACATGCAAACTCCATGCACGCAGAGCCAAGGCAGGAATCGATCCTGGACGTGCAAGACGACAGTGCTAACCTCTACATCACAAGCCATAGACTTTTGTTTTTGTTGGTCTTTGGGCTGCAAGGGGTTGCCACAGTGGACCATCCTGACCACACATACAGTACAAGCTTGGCACAGGTTTTACTCCGGATGCCCATCCTGACTCTCCCATTTATCCAGGCTTGGGACCGGCACTGCATTCAGTGCCTGGGGTTTGCACACTGGCTGGGAATCAAACCCAGGCCTTAGGCATGGCAGGCGAAACACCTACAGTACCACTGAGCAACCAATGCCCTACAAGCCATACACTTTATACTACTACCTACTTATCTATATCTACAGTGGTGTGAAAAACTATTTGCCCCCACTCCTGATTTCTTATTCTTTTGCATGTTTGTCACACAAAATGTTTCTGATCATCAAACACATTTAACTATTAGTCAAAGATAACACAAGTAAACACAAAATGCAGTTTTTAAATGAGGGGTTTTATTATTTAGGGAGAAAAAAAATCCAAACCTACATGGCCCTGTGTGAAAAAGTAATTGCCCCCTGAACATAATAACTGGTTGGGCCACCCTTAGCAGCAATAACTGCAATCAAGCGTTTGCGATAACTTGCAACGAGTCTTTTACAGCGCTCTGGAGGAATTTTGGCCCACTCATCTTTGCAGAATTGTTGTAATTCAGCTTTTTTTGAGGGTTTTCTAGCATGAACCGCCTTTTTAAGGTCATGCCACAACATCTCAATAGGATTCAGGTCGGGACTTTGACTAGGCCACTCCAAAGTCTTCATTTTGTTTTTCTTCAGCCATTCAGAGGTGGATTTGCTGGTGTGTTTTGGGTCATTGTCCTGCTGCAGCACCCAAGATCGCTTCAGCTTGAGTTGACGAACAGATGGCCGGACATTCTCCTTCAGGATTTTTTGGTAGACAGTAGAATTCATGGTTCCATCTATCACAGCAAGCCTTCCAGGTCCTGAAGCAGCAAAACAACCCCAGACCATCACACTACCACCACCATATTTTACTGTTGGTATGATGTTCTTTTTCTGAAATGCTGTGTTACTTTTACGCCAGATGTAACGGGACACGCACCTTCCAAAAAGTTCAACTTTTGTCTCGTCGGTCCACAAGGTATTTTCCCAAAAGTCTTGGCAATCATTGAGATGTTTTTTAGCAAAATTGAGATGAGCCTTAATGTTCTTTTTGCTTAAAAGTGGTTTGCGCCTTGGAAATCTGCCATGCAGGCCGTTTTTGCCCAGTCTCTTTCTTATGGTGGAGTCATGAACACTGACCTTAATTGAGGCAAGTGAGGCCTGCAGTTCTTTAGATGTTGTCCTGGGGTCTTTTGTGGCCTCTCGGATGAGTTGTCTCTGCGCTCTTGGGGTAATTTTGGTCGGCCGGCCACTCCTGGGAAGGTTCACCACTGTTCCATGTTTTGACATTTGTGGATAATGGCTCTCACTGTGGTTCGCTGGAGTCCCAAAGCTTTAGAAATGGCTTTATAACCTTTACCAGACTGATAGATCTCAATTACTTTTGTTCTCATTTGTTCCTGAATTTCTTTGGATCTTGGCATGATGTCTAGCTTTTGAGGTGCTTTTGGTCTACTTCTCTGTGTCAGGTAGCTCCTATTTAAGTGATTTCTTGATTGAAACAGGTGTGGCAGTAATCAGGCCTGGGGGTGACTACAGAAATTGAACTCAGGTGTGATAAACCACAGTTAAGTTATTTTTTAACAAGGGGGGCAATCACTTTTTCACACAGGGCCATGTAGATTTGGAGTTTTTTTTCTCCATTAATAACGTAAACCTTCATTTAAAAACTGCATTTTGTGTTCAATTATGTTATCTTTGACTAATAGTTAGCGGTTTTTGATGAGCAGAAACATTTAAGTGTGACAAACATGCATAAGAATAAGAAATCAGGAAGGGGGCAAATAGTTTTTCACACCACTGTATATCTATATAAAACACAGACATTAAACTCTCAAACAGCACAGAGTCACATGGGTATACTCGTGAGTGCTTGATGTGTAAAGGTACGGCGACGCTGTAATAAATATGACGTTAAGACTTAACAAGTACCCTGAGAAGGAGCTTCATTCATGAGGATGTATTTCCACTTTAATCCCTGTTCCTGCCAACAGTGTGATGCCTCTGTCCTGTTCTCCAGCTGGGCCCGTAGCGCCGAGGCAGATCTTGAGGAACCTGAGTTTATGTACTGTAGCCTGAGGATATGTCAGATAGAACCACTCTACCCCAATCTTTCTCTATTTCTTATCTCACTCTCATCCAATGAGACATGTTCTTCCCTTGCTGATTTCATTAGAATTGCTCCAGTGTTGTATTCCCCTAATTCCTGGCCACTGTCTATCCTACATGTTATTCCTCAGTGATCAAACATTTATACTTACTGTACAAGTCCTTGAAGTTAATCCTTCTTTGCATGATTTAGAAATACAAGGACACCATAAGGATCATAGCTTTGCCATGTTGAGTTAATTGATGAGTCCTTCCTAACACCCAAAGCAAATGTTAGCATTTAATAGTTTAATAATTAGACTGAAAAAAAAAAGAAAAGAAAGAAAAACATGCTACGAGCAAGCTACACGGGTAAGCTTCCTGCTCAGGATTCGATCACGTCGTGTTTGTCACACCGTCACTTTGTCGCTTTTGTTTGCACATTTGCACGGGCACTTTATGTTGTCTGTTGTCTCTAGGTTAGCTAGTTAGTTTTTGTTAATTTATGTTGTCAGGTCTTGTCTCCGCTAGCCAGATAACTAGGCCTCTTAGTTAGCTAGTTTTAGCTCTTCTGTTAATTTATGTTGTAAATTTAAGTTGCATGTAGCACCTTGGTCCTGGAGTAACGTTGTTTCGTTGCACTGTATATGACAATAAAGCCTACTTGAACTTGAACGTTTGTCGTTTCTGGTTGCGTTTCAGAGCGACAGGTAGAGAGGTGTTCGACTGGATCCTGGACCAGGGCTATTACTCTGAGAAAGACACCAGCAATGTGGTCCGGCAGGTGATGGAAGCGGTGGCATACCTGCACACCCTCAATATCGTCCACCGCAACCTGAAGGTACATGGCAACGCTCCCCCTGGTGGTCACGTGTAAAATATTAGAAATTAATTGATTTAAATGAAGAAATTTTTTATTTTCTATTACAAATTTTTTTGTTGTTGTTTGATAATTTTACTAACTCTTTTTTTTCAGTTGGAGAATCTGGTTTATTACAACCGTCTAAAGCACTCTAAAATAGTTATAAGTGATTTCCACCTGGCCAAGCTTGAGAACGGGCTCATTAAAGAACCATGCGGGACTCCAGAGTACCTAGGTACGAGGATTTACTGGTTGTTTTTTTAACATCTCATAAAGGTCCTTATAAAATGTAGAACCTTTAAGGGTTCTTCTGTTAAGGATGGTTCTGCCTTACAGGTTATTTGTAGGTCAGTAGTGTTTCTGTTTCAGAAATATCTCTTACATATCCAATCAACCGTTAAGGAATGCTTAAAGATCTCCTGTTTTTAGATTTGACTCTTTGATTTTTGAATCAATATATCTGAGTAACAGTTTTGTTTCTGTCTAGAATATGTATGTACTGAGAATGTAATACACAACACCAGGTATCTACAAATACAAATCTCAAAAAGTGGTGTTTCTCTGTTCCAGTCCTGATGACTCAGGTTTACTTGGACTTTGTGTTTAAGTGTTCATCAGATGATTATTCAATACACGATGTAATTAAAATGCCTGTGTAAAGGGCAGTTTGTAGGACGGGAGTGTAAAAATCCCATGAATGACCAAGTGCCCTATTTTGTGCTTCATTCAGCTCCAGAAGTTGTCGGGAGACAGAGATACGGTCGACCCGTGGACTGCTGGGCTCTCGGAGTGATTATGTACATTCTGTGAGTATCCAATCACAGGGCCTGTCTGAGAAACCTTAAATGAATGGATGAGGTCACTTGATTAGCACTAAAAGGAAATCCTTCAGAAGACATAAATATATGAGATTGTATTATATACTATTATATATACTAATATAAACCAAAAAAGAACCGCAAAGAATAGACTGGAATGAAACTGAGGTAGGTAGGTAGGTCAGGGGGTGGTAGGTAGGTAGGTAGGATATACATTTACAATAATTTATTGATCCCAAAGGCTGTGTAAGGCAGAGAGAGAGAGAGAGTGTGTGTGTGTTGCCTTTACAGCCCCCCTTCCACCCCCTCCTCCTGTCGGCTTCACACACAGATACAGACGGACACTCTCTGCACATGCACAGTGCCAGCGTGCACAAACGGAAACACTTATCTGTCGGGATTTATTTTTACTTTTTTTTAAAGGTAATTTGTTTTATTTTTACTTAATATTTTGTATTAATTATTTTTATGTATTTATTTTTTTGGACTGTAGAACGAATAATTTGAGTTTCCATTATTTCCTATGGGAAAATTTTATTTGGTTTACGAGTGTTTTGGAATGTGAGCCGCTTCCGGAACGAATTATGCTCGTAATCCGAGGTTCCACTGTACATGCAATTGCAAAACTGTCAAATCATGTAGAGCATACAGTCAATAACAACTAAATTAATTAATTAAAAATAAATATTGGTAAACATATTGGAGAAGACCCATGCTTCAACAAAACTGACTACTAACGAAATATACTATACTATACATACGTACATACAGTACATACATACATAAATACAAACAAAGAATGAAATGAATATGTGCAAAATATAGATGAATAAATGTGAATACTTAGTGTAACCACATAGAAAGAGCTACTGGACAGGTGGCAACTCGCGTCAAAGTACTGAAGATTTGCAGCTTTTTATGCTACCAGAGTGAAAAGCAAAGGGCTAAAATAAGGAAATGAGAAGCAGAGAAAACCAATCACTAACAAGAACCAACGAGAACAGGAAGCTTTACCCATATAAGCAGAGGTGGAAAGAGTAATAAAATGTACTGTTACTTCAGTGAAATTTTACTTAAGTACAAGTAAAGTTACTCTTATAAAAATCTACTCAAATAAAAGTAAAAAGTAGCTCATTAAAAAATTTACTCAGAGTAAAAGTTACCGAGTTACTTTTTTATTTTAATTTTTTTAATAGTGGGGGTGATTCTTTTGCTGAATTGTTTTGCCCTTGGGTGTTTCCATGTTCACTCTTATATTAACAGATTATTGTTTGTGTTTAAATGTTTGCTGTGGGTGTCGATTGTATTGATCTGGCTCTGCTTTTTTTTTTTTGTTAAATATAAAAAAAAAAAAAAACACACACAGCGGGGTGGGATGAGGCATTCTAGCATAGTTCAAAAATGATGAGCAGATATAAATCTCAAACTAGTTGTTTTTAACTGAAGGAACACCTTTGCATAATAAAGTGGTCACTTAAATATGGTGTTACGTCCCAGTCTAGGGTCATACAGCAAAAGAATGGTTCAGGGTTCTATTTTAAACTGTATGGAAATGGTGGTATATGGCAGAAAGAACTAGATCCAATCATTAACTGATGAAATAATGGAGGTTTGTATATACACACACACACACACACACACACCAGGAGGAGGATCAGATTCAGGGTGGACCCAGGCCAAAATAACAAACAAAATGGTATTTATATTTAGTAGCTAGATTACCTGCAAAAAGAAACAACAACAAAAAAAACCCACAAACAAAAATGCAGGTACCTTCCCGGACTCCCTAAACCAAAAACAGTGAAATTATCTACAAATATATACAAAGACCAACCAAACCAAAGGGACAAAGCAATAATCAAAGTCAATTGGAGGCAAAAAGTCAAACCAGAATACACAACCAAATATCAAAACGCCAAAATCACAACCTCTTTCATCTTTCCCGCGTCTCTCCGGGTTCTACTGTACATGGTCGCGCTAGTCGATGACGTCACTCAGGGCGGAAGCGACCGTGTGGAAGGTCAGGTAGCTGCCGATGTCAGTGGAGTGGAGTCTGGAGCGGCGCGCGACCAGGACATGATACACACACGCGCGGCGCAACGGAGCATTTATACAAAGCATAATATTTTCATTATTTTAGCATTTTTATTCATTTATTTTTTACTCAGTAGCGAATATGATTTAAAATGTAGCGAATTACAATACTTCAAACAAAACGTACTTAAGTAAAAGTAAAATTACAGATTTTTAAAACTACTTAAAAAAGTAGAAATACACAAAAAAGCTACTCAATTACAGTAACGCGAGTAAATGTAATTCGTTACTTTCCACCTCTGCATATAAGGAATGTAAAAGATGGTAAAGGGGCCGGGGAGAATCTAAATACCTGAAGAAACACATACAGAAAATATTTCCAGACCTACTTGACTTGACTTGACTTACTTATATCTTTAAATATTTTCTGTATTATAAAGTGGACTCTAATTATCTTGCTGATTTTTCCCCGCAGGCTTTCTGGCAATCCTCCATTCTATGACGAAGCAGACGATGACGATTATGAGAACCATGACAAGAACCTGTTCCGTAAAATTCTGGCAGGAGATTACGAGTTTGATTCGCCATACTGGGACGAAATCTCAGACTCAGGTGACTTTCCGAGACTGAGATACACAACCTCAAGCTCAAAATGACGCTGTCTTTATATTGTACTGCCATAAGGTACAGTAAGAGATATCATCTTTTCTGTTTGCAGCTAAAAGTTTAGTAGCACGTCTCATGGAGGTCGACCAAGACCAGAGACTCACAGCGCAGGAAGCCATCAACCATGAGTGGTACTCACATTTATTTATTTATTTATTTATTTAGCCTATGCATGTTCTCTACATTTTATCTCGCTAAGGTGTGCATGTAGTTATTTATTGATTGATTTATATATACACATATTGATTGAAGGTTTTCTTGTCTGTATCTGAATTTGCTTGACATTCTGTAGGATATCTGGAAATGGTGCCTCAGATAAAAACATCAAGGACAACGTGTGCGCACAGATGGAGAAGAATTTTGCAAGAGCCAAGTGGAAGGTAACGATTTGTATTCACGCCGTATTCATATTTATTCCCTTAGACAGTCTTCACCTGGTGGAACCTTTTTATTGCATCTTTAGGAAGTGGAGTGTTTTTCTTGTTTGCTAAGGGATATCGCAAGATGAATATGTTTCTGTAATACCTCATGGGAAAAGTTCTCGTTCTATGGACAGATAATTTCGCTGGTTTTTAAGAATTTATTTCTTGAAGAAATTATAGACATGTTCACGTCAGGAACTTGATTCTAGAATATTTCACTTGCTAAGAAGTAATTTTTTTGCAGTGCAGCTGACAATATTTACCTTCAGCTAAATGACTCACTAACGCTTTCAATGGAAATAAAATTCATGTGAAATGAATAAAGCTATGAGTCAACCTTGTGTGTGTGTGTGTGTGTGTGTGTGTGTGTGCGTGTGTGTGTGTGTGTGTGTGTGTGTGTTTGGCCACGGATAAAAATCATCCATTAGTGGTTTTGGTCAAAGTAAAAGATCAACAAGCCAGGGATAAAATACACTCAGATAAATAATCGATGTCATGTGTGACGTGTGACATACAGGAGCTGAGTTACTCCCCTGAAGGTAATTATTTAGTTATAGCATCATGCTCATGAGAGTCTCGATCCTTCATGTACTGTAACATCTAGGCAATATTTACTCCATGTTATCATTTATGTTACAGCAGATTATAGTTTTAACATATTTGTTTAATATATTTAGTAATAATTTATAATAAGATTCCAAAATCTACAATTATATCACCATGACTACAAAACTAATAATAACAACATAATTAAAATTTATTATTATAATCCCAAAGGCAAGCAAACCTTTTAGATGGCTCAAGAGAGCTGAGTGGGCGGGGCTTAAACAATAAAATTTGATTGATTGAGGTATAGTAGCAAACGTAAAAATGTGACTTAATAAAAATTACCTTTCCACTTCGGCATTTCTATACGATTATGTGATAGGAAAATTCACACATATCTTTCTTACAAGACATTTCCTCTATTCCTCTTCCTCCGATTGTTCTTCTTCTACTTCTTCAGAAAGCCGTGCGAGTCACGACCATCATGAAAAGGCTGAGAGCTCCGGAGCACGCCCAACCTGCAGCTCAGGCCGGTGAGGGAGCCACAAACCCTGCAGGAGGAGCGCAAGGAAATCCCCAAGCTCCAGCTGTGTCCTCCACATCCCCTGCAGGCACACAGCCCCCTGCTGGTCTGGAGACACCTAATGCGGAAGCCTCTTCATCACGGTGCAATGGCGAATCTCCCGTTCCCCTGCCGTTCGCCACACAGACCGGAGACGAGCAGAACGGTTAAAAAAAAAGTCTGTTCCTCTCTTTCCTACCTTTCCCACAACCCTCGCAGCAAACCCCCGAGCTCTGTAAATTAGCATCTTAGCATGGTCACCCTGAGCCTGCTTCGCTCTCACGGTAACATTAGCAGTGCCGGCGTTGTCTCGCAGAGCCTTGTCACAGTCTTTTCCTGAGCTTCGTCTTTTATCGTTACGACGGCTGTATTTGTTAATCCTACAAGCCATACTGTCACAGGTACATATGCTAGGAAAAAAAAAACAAAAAAAAAACAGGATTTGCTTTGTGTTAATTGTGTTATACACATAAAGACTTAGGAAAAAAGAAAATAAATAGAAAAGGGTACCACTGTACTTTGCCACATTTGGGAACTTTTATGGGAATTTTTATTAAAGTAACAAACTCTTTGATGTAGGCCTTATAATATTTGTCTCTACTCAGAGGTGCCAACATGAGTCTGCGTTATTAATAAAGCTGTATTATTTACAATCTGTGACTCCGCCAATTTAGGAAAAAAAAAATGCTTTTTCGCATGTAAATAAATTTCCATAACTAGAAGAATAAGGTTGGAAACAACAGAAGAGAAAAGGACGGATTTGCTTCTGTTTAAACTTAATACACTTCAGAACCCTGATCTCTTTATTTCTTTAAAATGAATGAAGAGCTTTCTTATAACAAATTGAATTGATCCTATCGAACTATTGTCTCGCATGTTTGCAGCATATGTTGGCACCTCTGGGTACAACATCGCTTCTGTGCTCAGGAAAGCACGCCGTGGCTTGTTAGCGATTGTAAAATTCCTGTAAATACTAAACTCCAGAGAGACGTAGCCAAAAACAGCATGCGTTTTACGATTATTGTTTATTTCATACCGGTCCTGCCAACCTGTGCTTGTCGACAGAGATGTCTGACTATCGGGCCTTACACAGAGAGTTCTGTCCGCCGTTTTCTATGTCATATTAACATATTGAAATATTAAACATTAAGTAACAGGAGATTTGGATGAAAAATGCGCCACGTATTATACTTAAGCGATCTAGATTGCAGGTTGATTAGTAAAAGTTAGTGGATTTGACACGTCACTCGAACAAGATGTAAAGTTTCAGTGGCTCGACAGCATTTACAGCATTTACAAATCGGTTGTTACAGCACCGTATAAGGAAATGATTTGATTTAGTTATTGTAATATAATTAATCGTTCGTTTTTTGTTAGGATGCATTAACCATGCTCTGCTAATAATACTAGTGTTTGTTAGTTACATTTTTTACCATTCGATGTTTTAGCTGCTATGCATTCGAGGTCAGCAGTTTAATATTGCGTTAAACCAAATGCGACATCAAACACACAACTTCATTAAAGTATTCGTAATACGACACCAAATGTATCACCCATGACATGATTGGTTGCTTATGCTTGCTTTATGAGCTACAAAGCTAACTTAGTGAAAAATCTTCTTTATTTCAAACTTGCTTTTAAGAATTATTATTTCGTCACATAGCTGCTTCGCATTTAGACAAAAAAAAATTCTGATGGTCCGAGCTGACCGCCTAAATACAGTATTGTTCCAGTGTTCAGCTACATGGTGATGTTTTGTCCATTTTTATAAATCACATAAAATCCTAAACCTAGTCAAGAACAGTCTGATTGGGAAACAGGGAAACGCTCCTTGTTGGTTAACGTCAGCGATGTAACCAGTAGCTCCATAAATGACCTGATACAGTATTTACACAATGTTTGAGAATTTTACTTATTTATTAATGTATTTACTGTACGTCCTTATTTACTTATTTATTGAAAACTATTCCCCTAATCCCGTAACTCTGAGGATGTTATTGTTCCTTTAATGTCTACACTCCCAAACGCTAACACGTACAATACAAACCTATATCATTTTATAAACAGTTGCATAAAATAACTTTATATATGTGCCAGTCTGCATTAAAATCTGTTGTTAACCTACAGATATGCATTAATCCATGGTATAGTATTAAGTTCTACTTATTTTAACATGTGTTTAAGATAATTTATCAGTATCTATTTAGGCATTTCCATGCATTTTAGCATGAAGTACACAGGGAAACTCGGTTTCTTGCTCGGTTTCCTGTTTGGGATCAGCCGGCGAGACTGGGGAGATGGATATGTGTGTGTGTGCGGTGAAGTGACAGTGAGTCACAGTGAGAGTGTGTTCAGCATAAACCAGAGCAATAGTCGACCTACTGCGATACTGTGACTCGTGTTCCTGCTGTTCGCTCTTGCGCTAAATGTGCTCATGTTAGTAGCAGAATACTGGGAGGTTCGCCATTCCCCGCGTTCTAGTAATGTTTGAGCGAGCCCTCATCAACCCACTGGACACAGGGTTACGTTGATACGGTACATCAACACCTTGGAGTCGAAACCTATATTACGTTAAGACTAGCAAGTGTTACTCGTGTCAGCGTGCAGCAACTGCTACTATCACTCTGATTATGTTCAAATTAAGTGCTGTCGGAGCTACAAATAGCTGTTAAACTAGTTAATAGTTAATAGATTAAATAGTTATTAAATACATGTATAAATATATAACCTTCAGCACTTTAGAAAATAAACCATCGCCTTCTGTTTGTCAAGTGCTAGCGTGAATGCAGCGTAGCCTCAGCTCTGTAGATTGTATGTAGACTTCCTTGCAATCCAATTTCCAACAGGAAACAAAAAGAAGCAATAAAGTATCTGTAATGTCAAGAAATGCAAGCTAAACTTTAATGTGCTGATCATTATGTAGCCAACCTACCAGTAGATGGAGCTTTATTGCTTTAGCCTGCTAGTTTATTAGCATGCCTGGTAGTTAGCTAGCTAGCTAGCTAGTTTATTTATATAGGTACAAAATAAACGGGTCATACCTATGGCCAAAAAACACTTTCAGTATTGGCGTGTCCACGCTAACTCTGGTACATGCTCGCGCTTTTGACATAGCCGATGTCTGGACTTGATGAGGGCACGCTGGAGACAGTTCTGGAAGGTAGGGCGTGGCTTAAAATCGTGTATCTGTCACCTGAACTTCCTGTGTTGTCACGTTAGTGAACGTTAAGTGTCCTGGGTGCTTGTGCTGGCTAGCAGAATTACTGTAGCTAGTACAATTTGCAATTGATGTTAACAGTCAGCTCTGAACAGCCGTTTCCACTAACAGATTACACACACACACACACACACACACACAGGTTTGATTTAAACTTATATGGAGTCACTTATTTCATCCATACTTATTAACTTATAAAGTTAATCTGCAACAATCAAAAACGTCCTGCTAATGAATTTTTAAAAAGTCAGAATGACTTTTTGACTTTGCTAAATGTCAAAAATAGCTAAATGGGCTAAAGCGTAGCGAAGTCTCTAACTGACGCAGTGTGTTTCTTTAACAGGTTTGAAATTAATTGGCAGATTTTTTTAAATATCCCCAATTTGACAATTTCTTTATAAAAACATAAAAAAACAACTGTTTCTAAGAACTAGCTAGCTAAATATGTTCGCCATCTCCAAGCACTCGGGTCCTTTTCAGGCTAGCATAGCAGCTAGGTGAACAGAAACGTAGCAAAATGAACGGAAGAGGCTTTAGAGTTTGTGTTTTTGAAGGCTGTATTTATGGATTTCATTGAGAAAGTGTGTGTTCGTGCTGAAATCATGTATTCTACATCCATTTTAACACAAAAAGGGAACTATGTGTGTATATATATATATATCAGTGGTGCGTTTGTTTACTGTTCATGAGTTAATTAAATTAATTTGTCTTCATATATCTTTCATGTTGTATATTATTTGAAATGTTATCAAACTAATAAATTACTTGTTTTCTTTATCTTTTTTCTGAAAGCGATAACCAGGAGGGTTTAGGGTAAAACCTTTTCATGTTAAGTGTTGGGTAGAATTTTTACAAAATACATTTACACACTTAGACCGTGATAAAATACTGTGTGAATATGACTCAAAGCAATGCTTTTTTAGCGCAGAACATTTGCATCATTGAGTGTTCGTTGTTGAGTTGTTGATTTTTTTCTTGTTGTAGTCGATACTGTGGTTGTTACTGGGCGTAATCTCTCTCTCTCTCTCTCTCTCTCTCTCTCTCTCATCTTTATCCTCCAGATCCTTCTCAGTTCAACCGTTTGATGGTAATAAATTTAAAATAATCACAACAATGCTAAAAAGGAAAATAAAGTTAAAAACTAATCAATGCTGTGTGAATTTGTATTACTGTTATTTCCTTATGTGGCGGTGTGGTGCGGTGCAACCTTCTCTACTGTATATTGGGAAACCAAATTCCCCTTAACTGAATTACCGATTACGCCACCCAGGATTGGTTACCCGGGAAAAATGTAGGACACAGGTTCAAATCTATCATTGACACAGGGACATGGATGCAAAAATATACAAATCTTTATTCATGCAAATATATAAAAAATTACCAACATCAATATCATTTAAAATCAAAAACTAAAACATCCCAGACCAAGAGAGCAAAAAAAAAAAAAAGAAAACAGAGCTGGGAAATTAACCAAAGAAGGACAGGCTAGAGATAGGGCTACACTCTTGCCCAGTCATAAATGATCACACGTGCACCAAACCACTCACTAGGAAAAAGTTAATACCACTCCACACTGTGTAAACATAAGCGTATCACTCTATAAGCCGCTAGCCTGCCTTCTGTAGATTCCCAGCTCCTAAAGAAAAGAAGGAAATACAAATAAATACACTGATTGATTACAAAAAAAAAAAGAAATAAATAAAACAAAAGTAATATATAAAAGGAAACAAAAATGTAGCTGCAGCACACCCTCCAAACTAGGACAAATAACTAATCAGCCAGAACGATTATCAAGACACTGGCCACCAACACCTAGCACATGCACCTAGCACATGCACAGCAGCATACACAAAGCAAAAGGTATAAAGCCCCGCCCCCAAAGCAGCAGCACCAGCAAAGCAATGAACTGCAGGAAGAAGGCAAAGCAACAAACAAAAACAGCAAAAATAACCGTCACCAGCAAAGCAATAACATGCTAGACGGAAGCAAAGCAACAAAACAATAAACAAAAGAAAACAAAACGACAGTCACAAAAACAAAAACAGTAAAACTCTAGGCTGGAACCAAGCAGTCTATTAAAACAATCCACCGGAGCAAAACAGCAGTGCTGAAGCTGCCCATCAAGCTGTAAGCACTGCACAGTGAAGAAAAGCACCCTCACCAGCCGATCAGTTTACCTAGAATTCAGAAGAACATTAAAGTAAACAAAATACGGCACATACCTGTATGGCGGGCGCCAAGAAAATAACTGACCTACCGCGCGATGCAGACCACATCCGTCTGGCAGCCAATCCTTCAACAAATCAAAATAGGACAGACATACAGGTCACATCATATGCCTAAGGAAGCCTTAAGCCTACTATAGGAAGAAACGAATAATCGGCATTCCAATTATACGACAGCATTCATCTCTCGCCGTGCACGCGCACAAACTGTGCGGCTCTTTTAGAAAGGGTAAATATACATGGATGGCAACAAGCTGCTTCTCCACTGCCTCGGACACAATAAGGATCTAAGAAATCGCCGGCTTCCCAAAAGAAAATCACTATTAGCTAAATAATCACATTTACAAATAACCGAAAGTCCAGCATGCCAAACATACCTCACGCACACCGGGACCAGACGACACACTTCCGGAAGCGCAACCTAGGGGTGAATTAGCGCCACACCTGGCTGTTCTTGCTGCACCTTTTTATACTCTCCCCACTACACCCAATAATCAATCTCAGGTGCATAACCTGAAATCTAGAAGGAAGTGCAAAACTCCGTCTAACCACACTTATAATCATGACAAGCATTGTCACGAACTAACCTGAGATGACCAGAAGACGTAGCTTAGCGGTTAGCCCTTTGTTGCGTGAATGGTAAACCCAAACGCGGAAGAACACGAGTAGGCAGGATAATCACGCTGTTTGTTTTAAGGACTCTCATAAAAGGAGAGCAAGGGAAAGACACAATCTAACCCGCGTCCTATAAACACACACTCAATCAGAAAGTAATACCAAGATAGTGAGTACTCACGGTTTGGTGAACGATTCCGAAACGACATCGGGCGAACTCAATGACTGAGCGTTGTACTATCGTTTGTTTACCTCTTTTATACTTCCTGGTTTGACGCCCGCCTTACTTCCGGGTCCTAGTGCCGGGCGCAGGTTGAGTGTGCATGACAGTACCCCCCTGTCCAGGACTGGCTCCAGACGGTCCTGGGGTGGAGGATACCCTACGACGGTAGTCCCGAATGAGCTCAGGATCGAGGATGAACCGTGCTGGGACCCAAGACCGCTCCTCGGGGCCGTAGCCCTCCCAATCGACCAGGTACTGAGTACCTCTGCCCCGAGGGCGCGAATCGAGGATCTGTCGCACGGTGTAGGCGGGACCGCCATCGATGATTCGGGGGGGAGGAGCAGGGGGGGGTGGGTGGAATCATGGGTGAAGTGATGAAAGGTTTTAGCTGAGATGTGTGAAATACAGGGTGGATCCGGAGCGCCGCAGGCAGCTGGAGCCGGTAGGTGACAGAGTTAATTCGTAGAGTGATGCGGTATGGTCCGATGAATCTGGGTGATAGTTTTCGTGATTCGGTGTGCAGATGAAGGTTTCTGGTGGAAAGCCATACCTTGTCACCTACGTGGTACAAACGTCCCGGGGGGTGTCGACGGCGATGTTGGGTGGCGTAGCTGATGTTAGCCCGTTGAATGGAGAGATTGGCCTGGTGCCACAGCCGCCGACACCTACGAACCAACTGTTGGGCCGATGGTACGTCAACCTCCGGTTCCTGGTGATTGAACATCGGAGGTTGGAAACCATGACAAACCTAGGGTTAGGTTGGTGGCTGAGGAGACGTGGAGGTTGTGGGAGAGTTCGGCCCATTTGAGGTAGCGGGCCCAGGAGCGCTGGCGATCCGAAACAAAGCACCTCAGGTAGCGCTCCAGTTGTTGGTTGGTCCGTTCCGTCTGACCATTAGTCTGGGGATGGTACCCTTATGAGAGACTACAGGTGGAATTGATCAGACGGCAGAAAGCCTTCCAGAACCGGGCGGTGAACTGGGGCCCCCTGTCCGAGACGATGTCCTTTGGGAACCCATGCAGTCGGACTACGTGTTCCAGTATCAGCTCGGCTGTGTTTTTTGCTGATGGGAGTCCGGTTAGGGCCACCAGGTGCACGGCTTTGGAGAACCGATCTACGATGGTTAGTATGGTGTTCTTTCCTTCTGATGCCGGCAGGCCCGTGATGAAATCCAGGGCGATTTGCGTCCAGGGCCGATGGGGAACTGGGAGTGGTTGGAGCTCTCCCGGTGCAGGTTGGTTTGTGTCCTTGGCCCTGGCGCACATCGGGCACGCCTGAACGAACTCTATGGTGTCCTTGCGGATGGAGGGCCACCAGAAGGCCCGTCGGATGAACGAGAGAGTTCGTAGCGTTCCTGGGTGTCCGGCGATGGTGGATGAGTGGCCCCACTGGAGAACCTCCGTCCTTAGACGTTGTGGCACGTAGAGTCGCCCAGGCGGCACGCCTGCCGGTTCGGTCTCCGTAGCCTGTGCCTGGCGGACCCTGGTTTCCAAATCCCAGAGGAGGGGTGCGATGATGCGAGATGGGGGAATGACAGGCACGGGGTCCACCCGGGGGAGGTCGTCCTCATGTTGACGTGATAGGGCGTCGGCCTTGATGTTCTTCGACCCCGGGCGGTATGACAGATGGAAGTTATACTGTTCGAAAAACAGAGCCCACCGTGCCTGTCGTGGATTGAGCTGCTTCAGGTTCTTGATGGTGATTAGGTTTTGGTGATCGGTCCAGACGATGAACGGCTCACTGACGCCCTGGAGCCAGTGACGCCATTCCTCCAAAGCCCACTTTATGCCCAACAGCTCGCGGTCCCCTACCCCGTATCGCTGCTGAGTGGGATCAAATTTTTTGGAGAAGAAACTGCAGGGGTGCAGTTTCTGGTCTGGACCTCGCTGAGAGAGAACGGCGCCGGCGCCCACATCCGAAGCGTCCACCTCTACAACGAAGGGTTTGTTGGCATCCGGGTGTAGAAGGATGGGAGTGGTGGTGAATCGGTGAGTTCTTTGAAGGCGGCGATGGCAGATGGGGTGAGTAGAAACTGATGAGATGGGAGCCTGGTCAATGTGGTTAATGGAGCGGCAACTGTACTGTAGCCCCGGATAAAGTGACGATAGAAATTCGCAAACCCGAGAAACCGTTGAAGTTGCTTGAGTGTCCTGGGTAGGGGCCAGTGACGTACAACCTCTAGCTTCTGCGGGTCCATGGCCACACCCTGGGACGAGATGATAAAACCCAGGAACGTGGTGGAGTGCTCGTGAAAAGCACATTTTTCCAGCTTGCAGTACAGTTGGTGAGCGAGCAATCTCTTTAAAACGGCACGTACATGTTGGATATGTTCTTCGGTGTTGTGGGAGTAAATCAGAATGTCGTCCAGGTAGACGAACACCCATCGGCCCAGCATGTCCCGGAGGACGTCATTTATGAACTGCTGGAAGGCCGAGGGTGCATTGCAGAATCCAAATGGTATGACCAGGCTCTCGTAATGTCCGGTAGGTGTGATGAAAGCAGTCTTCCACTCATCACCCTCTCTGATGCGCACCAAGTTGTAGGCGCTCCGGAGGTCCAACTTCGTAAACATGGTGGCACCAGAGAGGGCGTCCAGGGCTGAGTTGGTGAGTGGTAGCGGGTGTCGGTTTTTGATGGTGATGTTGTTTAGCCCCCGATAGTCGACACATGGGCGAAGTTCGCCCCCTTTCTTCTTTACGAAGAAGAACCCCGCGGCGGCAGGCGAGGTGGACAGCCGGATGGTTCCATGGCGGAGGGCCTTGGTGACATACTCTTCCATCGCCTGCGTCTCCGAGGTGGATAGTGAGTAGAGATGGCCGCGGGGGGGTACGGAACCCGGCTGGAGCTCTATGGCCAGGTCACAAGGACGATGAGGTGGGAGGTAGGCGGCCCGTCTCTTGCAGAAAACTTCAGCCAGATCCCGATAGGCGACGGGGATGGCGTTGGTGTTGACGTCGGGGGCCTCGGACTCCTTGGAACACGTCCCAGCCGGTGCCTGTAGGCAAAGTTCGCTGCAGGTCGGGCCCCACTGGAGGATCCGGTTTTGAGTCCACGAGATGAGCGGGTCATGTCGGATCAGCCATGGATAGCCGAGGATGATGGGAGGTGAGGAGATGGGAGTGAGGTGTAGCTGGAGCTGTTCGTTGTGCTGGTCGATTTCGAGGGTGATGAGCTGGGTTTGGTGAGTGATGGGGCTGGACGAAAGGGGCCGACCGTCGACTGATGTGATGCGAATCGGCTGGGATAACGCCTCGATTTTTACCCCCACTTCTTTGGCATAGGTAGAGTCAATGAAGTTACCTGCGGTACCGGAATCGATAAACGCGGTACTTCTGACCCGTTTGTGGCCAATTTGGAGGATTACCTGAACCGTTAGTCGCGAGATGGTGGAGTTGGTGGTGGTGGAGAGTTGGATCTGGCCCGGTGAATCTCTCCTCCGGTTCACCGGGGCTGGGCGTTTCCCGGACGCAGTGGGCAGATCGCCCGGTGATCGCCGACCCACAATAGGCACACAGCCCTTCTCGGAACCGGCGTTCGGCTACGGTCAGGGAGGCGCGTCCTAATTGCATGGGTTCCCCGCCTCCCGTGTCAACCACGGCAGGAGGTGGAGATCCGACTGGTTCCATACTGGTGTTAACGAAGACAGCAGGTGGTCGTGGGGTGGTGTAGGAGAAGGTGGGTGCAGGCGGCAGGGTCCTTGGGGCTGGCTTCGGGCGAGACAGGAGGCGCTGATCGATTCGCAGAGCTAGCTGGATCAGTCCTTCGAGGGTGGCGGGGAGTTCTCGCCCGGCGAGCTCATCCTTGATTCGTGAAGCCAGTCCCTCGTAGAAGGATGTCCGGAGCGCGGCGTCTCCCCAGCTGGTCTGCACGGCGAGAGTTCGGAACTCCGCGGAATACCGGCTCACGGACGATCCTCCCTGCCGCAGATGGTAGAGTTTGGAGTCGGTCTCCACCTCGCCCGCTGGGTGTTCAAAAGTCAATCGGAGTTGGCGGGTGAATTCATTATAAGAGTGGGCGGTATCAGAATCCGATTTGAGAACTGCCGTGGCCCACTCAGCTGCCTGCCCTGTTAACAAGGAGACCAGGAGAGCG
Source organism: Channallabes apus (assembly GCA_030522415.1). NCBI lineage: Eukaryota > Metazoa > Chordata > Actinopteri > Siluriformes > Clariidae > Channallabes > Channallabes apus. The sequence goes on from CM060123.1 coordinate 3,962,022, forward strand.
ATGCGTAGCCGATCGGTGGAGTACTTGGTGGAATTAAACTCGAACACCAGATCGAGCGCTGTCAAGAATACATCACATCTCCCGTCTATGCCATTCCATTTGTCTGGTAGAGAAATAAACACATCAGAAGAAGGGGGGGGGGGATGCGGAGCCGCGGCCGCCGCGACGGGAGGCCTGCTAGCCGCGCTAGCGACAGCCGCGCTGAGATCCGCATTCTCCTGCCGGAGCTCCGCCACCTCGCGGCGCAAGGCCGTGAGGTCTTGGAGGCCCCGGCTCAGATTAGCGATCTCTCCGGTTAGCTTACGGCATGCTGATCTACCACATCGCAGAGGTGCGCATGATCTGCTGGGTTTACCGCAGGAGGCTCAGTCATTCTGTCACGAACTAACCTGAGATGACCAGAAGACGTAGCTTAGCGGTTAGCCCTTTGTTGCGTGAATGGTAAACCCAAACGCGGAAGAACACGGGTAGGCAAGATAATCACGCTGTTTGTTTTAAGGACTCTCATAAAAGGAGAGCAAGGGAAAGACACAATCTAACCCGCGTCCTATAAACACACACTCAATCAGAAAGTAATACCAAGATAGTGAGTACTCACGGTTTGGTGAACGATTCCGAAACGACATCGGGCGAACTCAATGACTGAGCGTTGTACTATCGTTTGTTTACCTCTTTTATACTTCTGGTTTGACGCCCGCCTTACTTCCGGGTCCTAGTGCCGGGCGCAGGTTGAGTGTGCATGACAAGCATAATCAGTAACATGAACCACAGTGAACTACAACACACAATGTGGAGTCCAGTTTCTGTGTGAAAATGATTCCTCATGCTCCCAGAATCACTCTTTCACACTCTAAATCCTGGAATATGCCATCAGGGAAGAAAAACTCCATACCTGTGATAACCCGGTTACTCAGTACGTCAGCTGACTTCATTTTATTGCCCCATAACATGGCTGAGTCTCGACCTGAGCGACTGAAGCAAACCCCAGATCTCCAGAGGCTTGTACGGTCGACACTATGCATGATGGGAGCATCGCTTCATGAACTTCCCTTCTTACCCTGACACGCCCATCACTCTGGAATAGTCTCGATCTGGACTCATCAGGTCACATGACCTTTTTCCATTGCTCCAATCATTATTCTCTCTAACAAACTGAAGCCTTTTCTCTTATGAGTCTCTAGTAATGCGATTCACTCTTACACAACTTTCTTGAAAACTTTTTTCAACAATGTATAGAATGATAATACGCATGTATAAATAGTCTAACAACGTTTACTGTTTTCAAAGCCGAAGCCTAAAGTTTTGAGTGAGTTTTAATCAAACGCATCTTATCCCAGAGATTGACGTCATATGGTTTTGACATTTAAACAGGCCATTTTTGGACTCCCTTGGGAAGCAGGGGACTTTTTTTTCAGTAAATGCAATCTTTCTGTCACTCCCACTTCAGTACGGTTTTCCCAGTGTGTTTTGCTGTGTGACTCTTTACAGAATGGGAAACACGAGGTCTAATGGTAGTGTAATGGTCTGTTTGTTCACGGACAGATGGAGCAAGCTGTTTGATAAGAGGGAGGAATGTGGTGGGAGCACTGGGGCCTCAGGTGTCACTCTGTGTCAGTAGAAAATGACTCATGGAACAGGTAGGAGGGCCCCTTAGTAGATTTTTGCTTAGGGCCCAAGGAAGGTTAGGTCTGGCTCTGGCTGCATGGGTGTGTTAATTACTGCATGGATTTAGGTTGCAGAAACATTAATGAAATCAGGATAATGAAATAGACGAAACTCAATAAAGAAGGATAGATTAGTTAAATTTAGATGTCCAAGTATGCATACAGTATATCAGAAATACATAAATACCTTCTGTATATTCATATTCATTTAAAAACATTACAAAATCAAAAGCTGGTGTGTAGTGTAGAGCGTACAAGCCATGGTCACACACCAGGTAGTGCCCTTGATCAAGGGTTAGAGAAAGATTTGGGATTTAGCCTCGTGTTAAATACTAGTTAGAGCTAGTCATGAATAAACCAACACAGAGTCGATGCTGAACGACTTAGAAGTGAATACTGGAGAGACATAGACGACAATTAGCCTAATGTTATATAATGTTAGAACACCAAGTAGCCTAATGTTATCAGATGCTGAAAGTGCTTCTGTGACTGGTTGTGAATGTGGGTTTTGTCAGACAGCTTGTCACGACACGCCAGGTCACGCCAACCTGTCAAAACAAACCACGATGATCTGCCACTCCACTCCACACTCCGTTTCTATGCTTCCATTTTGCCGTCTCATGTGCCGGCTCATGCACACCTGTTCTCCATCTTCATTCATTACTTCACCCTATATTACTCTCTGCCAAACAACCACTCCCTGCCAGATTATTGTGTGCTCTCATGCCCAGTTTTCCAGCTTTTTGTTCTACCTTGACCTTCAGTTCTCGACCCACGCTTTGTTTCACGGATCTCGCTCACGTCTCACGCTTTGGATTGTCATTTTCTCTGTTCTCTGGATATCGACCTTTGCTTTCGTTTTACGACCACGATTCTGGATCACGGACTTTCTTTGACTTCACGGCAACGTACCACGCGCACCCACAACCAAGATTATTCCCCGCGGATCAGACCTGCATTCAGCGCGCACCGGCTCTTCACTTCCGCATTCTCTCGCCGAGACTCGCGCCGTGCCTCTGCACCAATCGGAAGGAGTTTTCATTCACAAAACACTCAGTGCATAATACATCAGACCTGCATTCAGCGCGCACCGGCTCTTCATTTCCGCATTCTCTCGTCGAGACTCGCGCCGTGCCTCTACACCAATCGGAAGGAGTTTTCATTCACAAAACACTCAGTGCATAATACATTTCAAAATAACCAGCGCTGCTTCTCTCACACGCTCTGCGCTTGGATCCATCCCGTCTGCACCGCCCGTGACAGTATAATCTGGCCAGTTATGGATCCTGCAGATATCTCGCGTCTGGAGGATGCACTAAAAAACCAAGGCGCACTGTTAGGTTCGCACCAGCAGGACATTCAGCACATCATGACTGCACTTCGCACAGTGACACAAACGCTGACCTCCCTCAGTGATCAGATCCAGCAGCTGAGCCTCACTCCACCTCCTACTCCTCAGGTGCTGCCACGACCACTGGTGCCCATCGCCCATGGTCCCACATCGCCATTGATTTTGTCACTGGATTACCCACCTCCAACAATAACACATGCATACTTACCATAGTCGACCGTTTTTCCAAAGCCGCACATTTTGTCCCTCTCCCCAAACTGCCGTCTGCTAAAGAAACGGCTGAGCTCATGATTAACCATGTATTTCGCCTCCATGGCCTCCCGGTAGACATAGTCTCAGACAGGGGTCCCCAGTTCTCGGCTCAGTTCTGGAAAGCCTTTTGTAGTCTCATCGGTGCAACTCCTAGCCTCTCGTCTGGCTTTCACCCCCAGAGCAACGGCCAGACAGAACGTGCAAATCAGGAGCTTGAGAAAACCCTGAGATGCATGACTTCACGGGATGCAGCTTCGTGGAGCCATTTCCTCCCCTGGATGGAGTATGCACACAACTCGCTCCCCACCTCTGCCACTGATATGTCTCCTTTCCAATGCTGTCTAGGCTACCAGCCACCATTATTTCCCACCCAAGAGGAGGAGACTGCTGTCCCGTCAGCCCAAGTCTTTATCCGCCGTTGCAAAAACACATGGCGACGGGCCCGTGCTCAGCTGATGCGCACCGTGAGCATCTTTCAACGTAAGGCCAACCGGCACCGCGCTGCAGCCCCAAAGTACCGTGTTGGCCAAAGAGTCATGCTCTCTACTCGCGACCTACCACTTAAGACCACATCCAGAAAGCTCTTGCCTAGATTCATAGGTCCCTTTACGATTTCACGTATCATCAACCCCACCTCCGTCAGACTGACTCTTCCTAGTTCTATGCGTCGAGTTCATCCCACATTCCACGTTTCCCAGGTCCGCAGGTTGGTTCCATGCTCTCTGGCTCCACCCCCTCACCCCCCTCCACCACCTCGACTCATAGATGGGGGCAAAGCCTTCACTGTCCGTAAACTTCTCAAGTCTCGTCGCAGAGGACGCGGCCTACAGTATCTCGTGGACTGGGAGGGCTATGGACCCGAGGAAAGGAGCTGGGTGCCAGCCAGATTCATCCTGGACCGCTCTTTGATCTCGGACTTCCACCAATTTCATCCCGAGGCCCCCTCAAGAACGCCAGGTGGCGTCCGTAGGACGGGGGGTACTGTCACGACACGCCAGGTCACGTCTACCTGTCAAAACAAACCACGATGATCTGCCACTCCACTCCACACTCCGTTTCTATGCTTGCATTTTGCCGTCTCATGTGCCGGCTCATGCACACCTGTTCTCCATCTTCATTCATTACTTCACCCTATATTACTCTCTGCCAAACAACCACTCCCTGCCAGATTATTGTGTGCTCTCATGCCCAGTTTTCCAGCGTTTTGTTCTACCTTGACCTTCAGTTCTCGACCCACGCTTTGTTTCACGGATCTCGCTCACGTCTCACGCTTTGGATTGTCATTTTCTCTGTTCTCTGGATATCGACCTTTGCTTTCGTTTTACGACCACGATTCTGGATCACGGACTTTCTTTGACTTCACGGCAACGTACCACGCGCACCCACAACCAAGATTATTCCCCGCGGATCAGACCTGCACTCAGCGCGCACCGGCTCTTCACTTCCGCATTCTCTCGCCGAGACTCGCGCCGTGCCTCTGCACCAATCGGAAGGAGTTTTCATTCACAAAACACTCAGTGCATAATACATCAGACCTGCATTCAGCGCGCACCGGCTCTTCACTTCCGCATTCTCTCGTCGAGACTCGCGCCGTGCCTCTGCACCAATCGGAAGGAGTTTTCATTCACAAAACACTCAGTGCATAATACATTTCAAAATAACCGGCGCTGCTTCTCTCACACGCTCTGCGCTTGGATCCATCCCGTCTGCACCGCCCGTGACACAGCTGCTCTCTCCTCAGTACTGTGGACCATACAGACCTACTCTCACCCACACCATTAGTGTCATTAGCCACTGGACAACATCTGGGACACGCCCAGTCGGAAGTTGTTGTATAACCACCATTATTATCTTTATTCATTTATTTATTCTTTATCTGTACCATCCATCTATCCATCCATCCATTGTGTATGTTCCTTATCCCAAGAAACTCAGACCCATCATGGGAAACACATACAAAGCCCCGAGGTGTGAGGCGTTATGCTAAGTGATGAGAACCACTTTTCACACACATTGTATATAAACAAAACTCTGGATTACAATACTGGAGTCTCTCAGCGCTGTCATCCTCAACTGTTCTGCTCATTCAGGCGATATCGCTCTCATATCTGTGCCAGATGAGATTTGAGCAGTGTTTGTGTGTGTACAGTATATGTGTGTAAGATAATCTATTTTAGATGAATAAACCATCTCAGGAAGAAGAATACTAAGAAACGCACACTCACCATTGATCATCATCCTTCCAGCTCATTGGGTCAGTAAAGCGCACTTCAATACTTCACATTTCATAACCCAGTACCATCCATGTGTCACCAATCTCTCATTCACTCACTCACCGTCTATACTGCTTTAACCTGTGTACAGGATCACAGGAATCCTTCAGCCTATCCCAGGAGACTTATGGCACGAGACGGGGTTCACCCTGGGCAGGGTGCCAATCCAGACACTACATGCAATTTGGGAACACCAATTAGCCTAATCTGCATGTCTTTGAACCCGGAGTACACGGAGGAAACATATAAGCATGTGGAGAAAATGCAAATACCATGCACACAGACCCAACTCGGAAACCGATCCCTTGACCCGGGGGTGCAAGGCAACAGTGCTACCCACTAATCCACCAAGTCCACTCGTATGTAGAGTGAATCATGAGTTACCCCAGTAGACAGGGCTGTATCATTTCATCAAGAGCGCAACAACAAACCTTGAAATGAGTACTTGTCACAGACTTGTGTAAATTGCTCTGGTCATGTGAACAATGATGTCAATCCACATAAACAAATAATGGAATCTAAATTAATTTAAAGCTTGTCATTCAGTGATCGAACACTTTGTGTTTTCTCAAATAGACGCCCGATTTATTCATGGTGAGATTAAATGTTTCAGAAATATTGACTCATGCAGGACATTACACTGTAATAAAGGGGTCTTTTGGAAATGACTCACCGCCCTCTAGTGGTTCATGCAGCAAAGTACACTCTGCCCAGATGTGCCGGGTCAGAGTTTTTATACTGTACGTCCAGCAACAGAAATACTAAACAAACAGTGTGACATCAGTTAGGAGCTAAGGTCATTATTTGTTCCACTCAACCCCAGGAATTTACATTTACATTTGGGCATTTGGCAGAAACTCTTATCCAGAGCAACTTTTAAAAGTGCCTTGATAATTCCGTCATTCAGTAGAACCTTACATTGGGTTACTAAGTACTAATAACTGCTAGTACTCTAAGAAAGAAAAGGCGTATGTACAGTCACGGTATTTGGCAGACACCCTTATCTCGAGCAACTTAGGTTTTATTTTATTGTACATCAACATGAGTTGAGGGTTAAGATCCTTACTTAAGGGTTAAACTTGGTGATTCTTTGGATACATCTTCTGAAACCGTCCTTGCTTTCCACTGACATAAATAAGTTTTGCACAGCTACTGAACGTACGGCTCAGTTTGTTCACTCGTATGTTGAAAATGTTTCATATGCCGAGGCAACTTTCTTACAAAATTTCAGTTCTTAAGGTGGAAATTTGTAAAGAAGGACATCTGTATGCTGCGGTTCCTCTCTCTGTGTGTGTGTGTGTGTGTCTCTACAACTTATTGCCAGTTTCATCACAGTCATGAATATTAATACACAAACACTCAGTGATAATTAATACTGATTAAAGTCCAGCTTCTCCAATCAGGAGGTGTTGATTATCTTCTGTAACATTTCTGTAACATCCTATATTTATTGAGGGACCCATTGTTTAAAAGTATTTGCATCCTTCAGACCCATAGTTTTCATTAAAAATAAATATCACTGGTATTCTATCATATCTAATTCATCTTTTTTCTTTTATTTCTTTTGTTCATTTTCTTACTGCTGGTTTTCTTCATTATGGTTATTTCTTCTTCTTTGATCAATTGATGTTTTTAAAAAAAACTACAATATAATGCATTGTTTTCTTTTTTCTTTTCTTATTTTGTACTTAATTTTTTCTTTATTGTCTCTTTTTTCATCCTGTTTTTACTTATTTCATTTTTCTCCTTCAGTTTTTTTTCTTTTATCTTTTTTTTTTTTACTTCGTCTTCTTCTTCTTCTCACTCTGTTGTGTTTCAAACTCCACATGCACATCTTTTTAATTAATAAAAAGAATCAATCTATTAATTTGCTTCTATTTCTTCTTTATTTTTATCAATTTTTTTCTCTTTTTTTTCTCTTTTTCTCCTCTTAATATTTTTTGTCCAACCTTGTCTCATTTTTCCTAATTTGTTTTTGTTTTTTTATTCTTGTGTGTTAAGTTCACTTCTCACCATTTGTACTGCATCACATCCTCTTTGTTTGTTTCACTTATTAGCAGTATATAAATGTCACTTTTCCACTGTTGCTCTCTCTCTCTCTCTCTCTCTCTCTCTCTCAATGCCCATAGGAGACACTGAGCCGTCTCTCTGTCTGAAATGTCCATTAAGGCCCGAGTCCCATGTGCACATAAATATTCATGAGCTATGATTTTCTGACTAAACATTTCTTTTGTTCTTAAATGTATTTTGAAATAATAAGTAACCGAGCGTCTGATGTCTGGACCCAGCCGCCGTCTCCTTAGGGCCTAATCTGTTAGCATAGCACCGTTATTTGTTCTACGCGACCCCAGGAATTGCCCCGGGCTTCCTTTATTTCACAGTAATAATGAGAGATCTGTGTGGGGAAACGCTCCAGAGCTCAGCAGGAGGAAAGCGGACCTTTGTACAACTGAGACTGCGGTCCAAGGTATTGTTTTAGGGTTGTGTGTATGTCCTGTGTTTTTATAGAGCAACAGCAGTAAACACAGCCATCCGTTGCTTGACATTACATGTGAACACAGTGTAATTCATTCTAAAGTCTTTGTTGGTTTTCTGCCTCAGTTTGATTTGGACTCAAACCCTTGAAGACTAAAGTTGTGTTGTATAACAGTCCAGGTTCTAATCTAGACTAGTCTTGTGTCATTATGAAAGATTGTACATACACTAACATGGTGCCCAATGCAGTGTAAACCCTGTTGTCCCTTTGTGGTGTAGCGGTTAAAGCTGCTGTCAGTGTTGTGGTGCATGAAGGTTCAGGTTCTGTTCTTGCTTTTGGCAGGTTTAAGAATTGTAAAGTGTTTCTGTAGAAGTATGAATATGTAACAGAGGAAAAGCTAAAGCAGGGACTCTGTAGCTCAACTGGCTGAGCTGTTGCCTCTGTGGCTCCAGAGGTGCTTGGATCAAATCCCAACCAGAGTTCCTGAATGTCACAGTGTGAATGTGGTGGAAGACCTTTGAGGGAAGGTGTGGTTGGTGTGTGCATGTGTTCTCAGCAGCAGTGGTGGTTAAGGCTATGGCAGTTGGGGAAGGTAGGGTGTAAGTGGACAGAGGTTGGGAAGTAAGGTAGGTTAGGTGGACTGGCCAGGGGTAGACAGGACAGTGTTGGGAAGTAAGGAATGACCGGGTAGGTGCACTGGCCAGGGGTAGATAGGACAGTGTAAGGAAGGAAGGGCAGGTTAGGTGTACTGGCCAGGGGTAGGAAGGGCAGGTTAGGTGCACTGGCCAGGAGTAGACAGGACAGTGTAGGGCAGGTTAGGTGGACTGGCCAGGGGTAGACAGCACAGTGTAGGGAAGGGCAGGTTAGGTGGACTGGCCAGGGGTAGACAGGACAGTGTAGGGCAGGTTAGGTGCACTGGCCAGGAGTAGACAGGACAGGGAAGGGCAGGTTAGGTGGACTGGCCAGGGGTAGACAGCACAGTGTAGGGAAGGGCAGGTTAGGTGGACTGGCCAGGGGTAGACAGGACAGTGTAGGGCAGGTTAGGTGCACTGGCCAGGAGTAGACAGGACAGGGAAGGGCAGGTTAGGTGCACTGGCCAGGAGTAGATAGCACAGTGTAGGGAAGGGCAGGTTAGGTGGACTGGCCAGGGGTAGAAAGGACAGTGTTGGGAAGTAAGGAATGACAGGGTAGGTGCATGGGCCAGATGTGGAGAGAAGAGGTTGGGGGGGAGGTTGTAGGAGAGAGGGGAGGACAGGGCAGGTGTGAGGAAAGAGCCCTGTCCTCAAGAGGAGGGGAGAAAGTAAATGCTAGGTAGTCCTACCAACAAACACTGTCTTTTGTTCTTTAAAACAAACCTTTCCGCTATAGGTTAAGAAATAACCTTAGCCACTCCTCCCCAGGCCAGCCTGTCTACCTTTCCCTAGCCCCTCCTCCCTATCCTTCCCCGGCCAGCCTGTCTACCTTTCTCTAGCCACTCAACCCTAGGCCAGCCTGTCCTTAGTCACTCCTCCCTTTACTTCCCAGGTGAGCCTGTCCACCTTTCTCTAGCCACTCAACCCTAGGCCAGCCTGTCTACCTTTCCTTAGTCACTCCTCCCTTTACTTCCCAGGCCAGCCTGTCCACCTTTCCCTAGCCGCTCACCCCCAGGCCAGCCTGTCTACCTTTCTCTAGCCACTCAACCCTAGGCCAGCCTGTCTACCTTTCCCTAGCCCCTCCTCCCTTTACTTCCCAGGCCAGCCTGTCCACCTTTCTCTAGCCACTCAACCCTAGGCCAGCCTGTCTACCTTTCCTTAGTCACTCCTCCCTTTACTTCCCAGGCCAGCCTGTCCAACTAGTCTTACCTCCCCCTCACAAGCCTGTCCCATCCACTGACCCTTCCTTCTCTGCCCACAACTTACTTCCCACCCACCTCACCTACCCCTTTTGAGAACACACATCACCCCTCTTCATATTAATACTCAGGTAAGTTGGAGCTCTGGTTGGGACTTGATCCAAGCACCTCATGATGCACAGAGGTAACAGCTCAGCCAGTTGAGCTACAGAGTCCTTGTTTCTCTACATACTCTGTTACACCTTAATACTTTAGCAGCAACATGTTTTATTGTTAAACCTGCCAAAAGGAAGATTAGAACCTGTACTCTCATACACCACAACACGCACTGCACTACAGTACTTACCTCTAATTCACAGAGCAACAGGGAGGCCAAGGCTGTCTAGAGTTTAGTCTTCTTTATATTAGAGAGCTTGATCCTGCCAAAAGGTGGACCAAGACCTGGATTTTCACACACCACGAACCTGACACTAACTAAGGCCTAAAACTATACTGCAGAGAGCGAGGTGTTAATGGTGGCAAGACTAAGCATTCATAATGACACAGCAGCTACATTCTTAAGCCAAATTGTAGCCTACTGTAGAGCCAGAACCTTCACACACCAGTGCAGTAAGACTAACCACAGAGAAACGGGGATGATCATTTGTTATGTACTAGTCGCTTCCTAATGATGCAAACATATTTTAAAATGTGCCAAGTGGTAGCCTAGAGCCTGCACTACAACCCTGATACTCAGTCGCATTAACCACTACACCACAGAGGAGGTGATAACCACATGTTGGGGTTTAGTCTACAGTATGTTAAACACTTCATAATGACACAACAGTTTTATTTTTTTAAATTGTGAAAAGGAAGACTAGAACCGTGTAGCACTAACCTTTAGTCTTACGTTCAAACCACTAAGAGTTAAACCCAAAAATGATGCAACTTTGCTACACTGGCCAAATAGCATACTAGAACCGGAACCTGTACCGGCTCCAACTGCGACGCTACAGAGAGACTGCAGGCTGTGTACTGGTGTGGTGTGGTGTGCTGTAGTTTTTGTAAAACACCTTGTAAGGACATAAAAGTTTGACAAACTGTAGACTAGAACCTGCAGCTTCATGAACCACAACACTGGCACACACTTTAACCAGCACACCACAGAGAGGGGAGCAGCAGCAGCAGCAGCTGTATTTTGGAGTTTAGACTTCATTAAAAACACTTCATGACGACACAAGAGTCTGATACTCAAACCTGCCAAAAGGTCGAACCTGAACACACAATGATCCTCACATTCCAGCTTTAGCCGCTAGCCCAAGGAGAAACATACGGGGCACACGTGGGCTTTAGTCTTCATAAAATGTCAAAATGCCACAAACCCTTTTATTCTTAAACATTCTAAAGGGGAGTGTAGAACTTACACCTTCACACACCACAACTAAAGTGAAAACTAAACACTAACCACAGGCGTGAGCTTTAACATGTCAAACAGGATGGGAGAACCCAAACCTTTATACACCTGATACACACTTATTTTACACATTCATATTTCTGCAATAATTTTATTTATAAACCTGCCAAATAGCGGACTAGAACCTAAACACACCATAAGTCCTGCCAGCTCTAAACACTGGACCACATAGAACCTGAATCGCGTGTCCTGTGTTGTGGTGTAGTCTTTTGAAAAAGACAATTTTTACATTTACACAAATGCCAGACTGTTTGAGTTTAGTCTACATAAAAAGCTTCATGATGCTGCAAACCTTTTATTTTGTAACCTGCTAAGATGGAGAATAAAACCTGAGCTCTCACACACTACAGGTCAGACCCTAAGACCTCTAACCACTACACCACCGAGGAACAGGGACATGAGGAGGGGTTTTTCCTCTCCGTCTCATCCTGTATCTACATGTGCATGTCATCGACCATGAGCATTCCTATCGCCGAGACGGGTGTTCACTCCAGTGTCCTCCCGCCCGCAGGTGAAGTTCATCCGATTGAGCCTCAGGACGTCACACCAGTAGCGCTTCCTATAGACCTGTTCACTTTCGTGTTTCCTGTCATTTCTCATGCGAGCAGGAGGTCAAATTCAACCCTGAAATAGCGAAAGAACAACATTAATCACACCAGACCTCAGCGCCAAGTCCCACGCAGGTGAGCCACAGGATTCACACTCTTATAGACATTTTCACTGCTTTTTTTCTCCTAGACACAAATTCTATGAAGACTTTTCTGACCGCGAGCTTCACACTGACGACGGTTTTCAACCTTACGCGCTGTGATAAGGAAGAGTTTTGAAAAATGACTCATTACTACTATTTTTTTAATAAGAAACAAAATACAATACAGTACAAAATCTCGCAGAGGATAAAACAAATCAACATTCAATTACTACAATACAATAGCAAAGGAAAGAAAGGAATGAAAGGACTCACTTCCCTCTAGTGGTTAATAGAGCACATTACACTATGTGATGAAGTTTTGAAAAATTATTCACTTCCCTCTAGTGGTTGATACCGCACATTACACTCTGTGATAAAGAAGGGTTTTGAAAAATTACTTACTGCCCTCTAATGGTTGATGCAGCACATGACACGCTGACATCCTGCCCTCTAGTGCTTGACACCACACATTAAACGCTGTGATAAAGACTTGTTTTGAAAAAAATGACTCACTGACCTCTAGTGGTTGATACCGCACATTACACTCTGTGATAAAGAAGACTTAAAAAAAAAGTTTTGAAAAATGACTCACTGACCTCTAGTGGACGATACTGCACATTACACTCTGTGATATAGAAGACTTTTTTTTTTTAAAGTTAGAAAAATTACTCACTGCCACGGAAGCGCATTGCATTCACAAAAGAAAAAAAATCTCAGGAGTTATATCATAATTATGAGTTAGTAAGTCATGCAATGCGCTTCCGTACTGGCATCTAGTGGTTGATACAGCACATTACACTCTGTCATGAAGAGTTTTGAAAAAATGTTTTGAACAATTACTCACTGCCCTCTAGTGGTTGATGCAGCACATTACACTGATAACGAAGAGTTTATAAAAATGACTCACTGCCCTCTAGTGTTTGATACCACACATTACACTCTGTGATGAAGTGTTTGGAAAAAAAAGTTTTTGAAAAATCACTGACTGCCATCTAGTGGTTAATAGAGCATATTACACTGATAAATAAGTGTTTTGAAAAATGCCAAACAAGTAGCGTTGATAGTAATATGTGTAACAATTACAAGGTATGAAAACATTTTTGAGCATTTTTACTCCACTGGAGAGAAGGACGTCGGAATTTCAGAAACACGCAAGCAATACGACAACATAAGGAAAGCACAATGCTTCAAACTGAAGGTCTTTTTTAGATGAAGTCTGAAGGCGTGACTGGAGAATGATGGCATTCTGGAGAAACCGATGGCTCACAGAGATAAGCATCCTGAGTGGGCTCGATCTGTGCAGCATTCCTTTATAGACATGAAGCGGCATTCTGGGTAAAATGGTTAGGTCACATGGCACGGCTCCAGAATGAGACCCATGCCTCAGATCAGATCGGATTAGATAATAAAAGAATGGAAGCTGGTGTAAAAGAAAGAAATGTGTTTTGTACTGAGAAGACATGATGTGGGTTTCCTTTGATGTGTCACTACGTCTGTGAAAAGTAACTGTCTGGCTCACTGTGGAGCTTTTAGGATCTCTAGCTGATGAACTTATAATATATTCTGAAAGGACTATGGGACAGATTTGACTCTTGAATTTGGCTTTAGAGTTTCTGGGACTGTCTTTCTTTAGCAACAGTCAGGGGAAACACTGCTGCTTGTGTAGCTCAACTTATTGTGTTTTGGGTTTCTGAGTTCCTGCTATTTTGCATCATGATCTTAACTATTTGTTTTAAAATTTTTAGAGCTTAACTTTGGATAATTGCTCATTTAATATTGGTTTTAAAAAATTGCTTTGAAGTTTGTGGGCTTTTACACTTAACACTCCAAAGACTGAGTTCACACCCCACACGGAAAGAACCTATATAAACATATATGTTTTAATATAGGTTTTGATATAGGTTTTTAATATAGGTTTTTAATATATGTGACATATATAAAATTGGCCGTTTTCCTATATGTACATATATGCGTGCATATATGAACCTATATAGTAATACAGTATACAGTGGTGTGAAAAACTATTTGCCCCTTCCTGATTTCTTATTCTTTTGCATGTTTGTCACACTTAAATGTTTCTGCTCATCAAAAACCGTTAACTATTAGTCAAAGATACCATAATTGAACACAAAATGCAGTTTTAAAATGAAGGTTTACATTATTAAGGGAGAAAAAAAACTCCAAATCTACATGGCCCTGTGTGAAAAAGTGATTGCCCCCCTTGTTAAAAAATAACTTAACTGTGGTTTATCACACCTGAGTTCAATTTCTGTAGTCACCCCCAGGCCTGATTACTGCCGCACCTGTTTCAATCAAGAAATCACTTAAATAGGAGCTACCTGACACAGAGAAGTAGACCAAAAGCACCTCAAAAGCTAGACACCATGCCAAGATCCAAAGAAATTCAGGAACAAATGAGAACAAAAGTAATTGAGATCTATCAGTCTGGTAAAGGTTATAAAGCCATTTCTAAAGCTTTGGGACTCCAGCGAACCACAGTGAGAGCCATTATCCACAAATGGCAAAAACATGGAACAGTGGTGAACCTTCCCAGGAGTGGCCGGCCGACCAAAATTACCCCAAGAGCGCAGAGACGACTCATCCGAGAGGCCACAAAAGACCCAGGACAACATCTAAAGAACTGCAGGCCTCACTTGCCTCAATTAAGGTCAGTGTTCACGACTCCACCATAAGAAAGAGACTGGGCAAAAACGGGCTGCATGGCAGATTTCCAAGGCGCAAACCACTTTTAAGCAAAAAGAACATTAAGGCTCGTCTCAATTTTGCTAAAAAACATCTCAATGATTGCCAAGACTTTTGGGAAAATACCTTGTGGACCGACGAGACAAAAGTTGAACTTTTTGGAAGGTGCGTGTCCTGTTACATCTGGCGTAAAAGTAACACAGCATTTCAGAAAAAGAACATCATACCAACAGTAAAATATGGTGGTGGTAGTGTGATGGTCTGGGGTTGTTTTGCTGCTTCAGGACCTGGAAGGCTTGCTGTGATAGATGGAACCATGAATTCTACTGTTTACCAAAAAAATCCTGAAGGAGAATGTCCGGCCATCTGTTCGTCAACTCAAGCTGAAGCGATCTTGGGTGCTGCAGCAGGACAATGACCCAAAACACACCAGCAAATCCACCTCTGAATGGCTGAAGAAAAACAAAATGAAGACTTTGGAGTGGCCTAGTCAAAGTCCTGACCTGAATCCTATTGCGATGTTGTGGCATGACATTAAAAAGGCGGTTCATGCTAGAAAACCCTAAAATAAAGCTGAATTACAACAATTCTGCAAAGATGAGTGGGCCAAAATTCCTCCAGAGCGCTGTAAAAGACTCGTTGCAAGTTATCGCAAACGCTTGATTGCAGTTATTGCTGCTAAGGGTGGCCCAACCAGTTATTAGGTTCAGGGGGCAATTACTTTTTCACACAGGGCCATGTAGGTTTGGATTTTTTTTCACCCTAAATAATAAAACCCCTCATTTAAAAACTGCATTTTTTGTTTACTTGTGTTATCTTTGACTAATAGTTAAATGTGTTTGATGATCAGAAACATTTTGTGTGACAAACATGCAAAAGAATAAGAAATCAGGAGGGGGGCAAATAGTTTTTCACACCACTGTATGTGACATAAAATTGGCCGTTTTCCTATATTATATGTACATATATGCATGTATATGTGTGTGCATATATGCACCTATATGTTTACCTAGATTAGTAAAAAAATCCATAGCTGCTAGACAACATAAATAAAAGCCCAAAATGTAGAAATTAAAATTTTTTATTTTCTTACGAACAATCAACTAGTAAAAGAACAAAAACATGACAAAAAACTGAACAGGAAGAAAAAAAATATATTTTGTGGATCTTCCCAGCTCCGTGAGCTTTGAATTGATAGATGTGCCTATCTGCCTTCGGGTGGCTGCCGACCACTTCTTCAATGTAGCATCTAGAGAAGACAAAATAATAAGACAGTATAATAATAATGATTATTTATTAAAACTTCAGACGACACCAATTAGTGCCACGAGGTTATTTGCAACACTATATGTTCTACAAAATAGAGGACTACACACCCTACAGCGCAATACCCCAGAAATGTGGCTTTAGAAGAGGAAAGGTAGGATTAAGAAGTGAGCAAGCGATGAATTAGGATTATAGGTACCAAGCAGATACAGTAACAATAATGGGTGCCCTACCTTATGCAGTCTCCATTGATGGCTAATAAACATTGATACAAGTAGGCTATGGTTAAAGTGGTGAACTTATAATGTTTTTTTCCCTTAAACGCATTATGCATTTACTCACCAATAATGGCTACCTTTTTAATTTGGTCAAGTCTCCAAGTTGAAGGTGCCCAGCAGCAGATTCCGTATCATGGCAGTAGCAGAGGTGGCAAGGCGGGCTGCTCTCCACACTTCTGCCTGGCAAAACACCCCAGAGCCCTTTATAACTTCAATCTGAAAAATTATTTCACATCACAATATTAATTTATTGGCAACTTTTAGAAACTTTTCATGTTTCATACTGATTCTCATGTTTAGCTTCCCAATAGTTAATAGGATTTATGTATAAATGCAGATTAATGATAAAGAAACATGCAGGGTAAAACTGCAACAGGAACAGTACAAAATAAAAACTGAAAAAAGACGGACATTCAGAGTAAAACGGTGCAAGATAAAAAATAAAAAAAACTGTACTAAACATATATGCAGGGTAAGCATTGGTTGGAGCAATGTCCAAGCAGTGTAGAGAAATATTTCTGTACGACTTCATTGTTTTGTGCTGTGTAGTATAGTATTGTAATAGCTGATCAGAGTGATCAACTCCCCATGTGCTGGTTGTACGCAGTCACAGGAAATGTCTTTGTAGTCCATGTACCTTGTAATTTCACCCTCATCTTCACCGCGTCTACTGTATAAGCAGAATGGATGGTACAACATGTAGATACTTCTCGTGTGTCCATCCACTTCACAAATACAAGAGGTCCATCTGAACGGAGCTTGCGTGTCCGGCTGGTGAAGGCAAGGGTGATGCAGACACATTCCTAAAAACAAATAAATAAAAAAATGTTAACCTATACTGTTCAGAGTAAATGGATGTGCAATTAATATGGATGCATAATATATACAGAGATGACCAAAAATGTATCCACACCTCAACATGAAAAATATACACCTCTCTTCTGTAGGTCACATGACAGCATCAATGATGGTGATAGATAATACTACACACTGCTGCCATAATTCAATTTGAGTTTTAAAAAAGGCCATAGATAACAATTGTGAAAGTGTGTATACATTTTTGTGCCCCTCTGTATTTTTGATGGGCAATAGGCTGGGCAAATATCTGTTGATGGACAACAGACCATGTAGTGGATCTCAAACATTTACAACTGAGACATTAGCAAACACCATCCATTGGACATTACACACATATTGAACACATTCTAAACAATTACATCTTATCAGGCATTTGTAAATACACGCTAAACAAAAGGGATTATATACATTTACACCAAAGAAATATTCATAAGCATCACTTAGCTACATAAGGCTGTATTTTAGCCACCTGGAACTAGCTTGTTTGTGCTAAATAACATTACCGATAGCAGTGTTATAAGCTAACCAAAACAGAGCCAAATACACATTAGCAACCATAATCTAAAGCTATCCAAAACAAGGTGAAATACATTAGAACATTTATAAACATCTGTAAACTCCATAAGGCATTAGCTTAGCCACCGGGAAATATCATGTTTGTGCTACATGAGGCAGCATGTTAGCATGATTTACCTAAACTATATAAATGGCATTGAAAGCCAATGTGTCACACAAGCTGACAAGAGCTAGCTGTAGTGAGGAAAATATTTACTAATATTAGTTTAATATTATCAGAATAAGAGTTATACAAGACTTAATAACTTACCCAGTGTAGCATGGGTCTATTCTCTGTTCAAAATGCTCCTGTTCGTCGTCGGAGTCACACAGTCTTCTTCTGAGGTAAATGTAAACTCCTCCCACTTTCCAGGAGTTTCCTCGGATGTGTAAGCGCGTGCCATCTTCTAAATCGTGCAGAAAACTCACTGAATCGGAGTATTTTCAAGCCTGTCTCTCTCTGTGTTCGTTTTTCATGCCGGTGTCCGGGGGCGTGGTCTAGTATGTAAATTACCCGGACTGATTTCCGTGTGATTGGCGTGTGGGCGTGTCCTGCCTCGGGTCATTAGCATATAAGTGTGATAGAAATTCTGTGCCTCTCCTTGGTTTCATACGGATTACATAAACTGAGAATATTTGTTTTCAATGTGACTTGCATCATTTAAAAGTAGACACTTTAAGATATATAGATATATTTCTCATTTTTTTTGTTAGTTCTTAGTTATTGCCTTGATAATAGAAAATATAAGCTAGGCATCATGTATGACAGTTGCCAAAGTGAGATATGAGCTAAAATGACCAGATCCTGCCATAGGAGACATATCTTGTATGTACATATACAGTAGGGCTTATATGTGGATATAAAGAAGCAATACAGGAGACCTATATGGCCTGTATATACGCATATATGCACCTCAATGTTGCCTACATGTGGCATATATATTATCAAATATATGCATATATACTGCATATAGGTTTCATATATGCGCATATATCCTCATATAGGTTCTTTCCATGTGGGGTACATCTCAAGGTTCCCAAACTCTGAGCTCAAGTTCCTGGACACAACATTCTATACATGTGAAGTTTCCCAGACTGAAGCTCCTCAGAATAAGTTGCAGCGCTTGGAGTTTGATCGTTTGGTGTGAAGTCCCTGGACTCAAAAGTTCTTGGTCTTTCAACTCCTTTAAAACACTCGCAAACTGATTTGACTTGAAGTTCTTGGGATAAAGTTTAGAAGATTAGTGTCTGATATCTGGCTAAAGTTTCGGGAATCAGATTCCTCTGCTAAGGTTTCCAGACTCGATTCTCAAATGCATCTCATTTGTATTTCTTTTCATTCCTGTGCTGAACTTGTTTTTCTGGGCAGAAGTTTCTGGAATAAAGTTCCTGGGTTAAATAGTCTCACATTTCCTGGGCTCAGACTAACACTAGCATTACAACAGAGGCTTTCCACATAGTAAAATCTCCCCGGGTCAAGGTTAAAGAGTGACAGTATGGCAGGATTATTGTATGTGTGTGTGTGTGTGTGTGTGTGTGTGTGTGTGTGTACTGGTGACCTGAGACATCAGTCCCGTTTCACCGTATCATCTCGTCTCTGTATTCACTTGAAATTGCATTGAAAAATAAAGTATACGTTTGATTACTATAAAATATAGAGCTTTAATTTATTACTCAGCAACACCAACAAGAGAGGGGGCGGGGTCATTTACAGGAATCGTTACAACAACATCACCTGTGCACTTAGTCTTAAAATGCAATGATGAAAGAAGACAAGACCAAAAAATTGTACAACCGTTTTTGTTCCTGCTGAAAATCGAGGGAAAGATACAGATGTGGACAGTCTGGTATTTCCTCATCACAGGAACAACACACACAAACACACACACACACACACACACACACACACACACACACACACAGTACTGTATGTAAGAGGGTGGTTTCTTCGGTCTTCTGATTTGCCAAAAAAAATTAATGTGTAAAATAAAAAATAAGAAGTAACAGATATTTGTGTTTTGAATTACAGCGTTACAAACACATTAGTCATGCACAGGTAGAAAGCTAACACCAGTGTCCATGTAGGCACCGTACGCACCGGACAGACGATCTGTTAATTCTCCTAAAAGTACTGCTTCCTGTGACTTGGTGTTTAGTTTTTATCCTGTTAGTGTTGCAGGAATTCAGGTTATCTCCTGAGCTTTGGTATTTAATTTGCCTGAACTCGTCTGATGTACTGTTGCAGTATTCAATGGGGTGGTTCGTGCACTTTAGAGCCCTCTACTGTCTGTAAGGTGAACTACAACTATACAACAACAGCAAGAGACTCCACCCTCCCTTCCATAATAAACTCCACCCTTTCCACAACAGACCACACCCCTTCAATATCAGGCCCCACCCCTTCCATAGTAGACTCCGACCCATTTACTAAATTCCGGGTTTGAAAAAGTTCGTTTAGCCTAAAACGAAGAAACCGTGACTGCAACATCGCACGTCATAGTTCTTCCAGGTGACCTTGAAAAATATGATGATTCTAGATTTAAACACTTTATAAATTACACCCTGCATCTTTATTACTAATATTTCCTAATAGATATATTTCATATTGTGTGTAATTGAAAAAAGTATTATAATGCACTCGACATAATAGAGTCTGAAAGAGTTCTACATGGAGATGACTTTTTATGCAACATAATAAAAGTATTAAAGGGGCTGAAACAGCTGTGCTAACGCAGTCCGGAAAACACAGTACGTACCGACGCGTGGTGAGTAGCTTTTTTGTTTATTTTTTCATCCTGTTATGTTTGTGCGAGTTTCCTGTGTGTAACCCCAGACTGTTACAGGTCTGTAATGACGTGTGCTTCACTGTCGTGACATAACGAGTCGCTTTGTGCTTTTCTTCTTTATAAAAGTGGTAAATGTGAGAGGTGAAGCTCCCCAAAGTCAGTCTGCAGTGGTTTAAAACGTGGGTATGTGTTTCCTCAGGATCTGACCGACGCGCGTTATGTCATCCGTAAGTC
Source organism: Channallabes apus (assembly GCA_030522415.1). NCBI lineage: Eukaryota > Metazoa > Chordata > Actinopteri > Siluriformes > Clariidae > Channallabes > Channallabes apus. Next base: position 3,982,693 of record CM060123.1, read on the forward strand.
CGGGATGGAGTCTGTGAAGCGATTCGAGCGACTGTGCTGTGAGCGACTGATCATCACTCGTCGCTCATCACACCCTGCTCCTTTTCTCTTCCTTTCTTTCAGTTCAAACATTTGTGCAATCCAAAGGAACTTATGTGTGTATATATATATATGATGAGCTGAAGACTGTATGGATGATGCACTGATGAGCTCTGAATTGATGTCTTCCTTCTCAGTCTGTCAGGAAATAAAGTCTCTTGTCATGTTCCTGCAGACAGCACAGTCCTGCCCCCCCCCCCCCCCCCCCCAGAACACTCGAGTCGAGATGGAAACGTCCGCCAATGCCCCAAATATTTTTTTTGTTCCTCGTTAACGACAATAAAAATGATATAACAATAATATCCGCCCTATACAGAAGGAGCATTCTTTTTTTTTTTTTTTTCCTATTTACGTACAAAGGAATCCACAGAATTATACTATTTACAACCTACAATAAATACTGTGTATGATATTCTTTATGCATTATAACATCTGGGACATCTGTTCTTCTCATCTGGCAAAAGTTCGGAAACGTCACACGTTTCGCCCCCCCCCCACCCCCCCATCACGCTCAGGATAGAGTCTCTGCAGGTGTAACGAAGGTCCTCATGTCTCCTCCTCGTCCTCGTGCTCTTTGCCATGATGCCTGCGGTTGCGCGGCTTCTTCTGCTCGTTGAGCTCGCTGGGTTTGACGCTGCCGCTGTCTCTTTGCGTGTCCCCGAGCTGCCAGTAGTCGTGGCAGTACTGGTTGATGAGGCCCATCTCGGGTTGGCTCAGGATGCTGAGAAGCTCTCGGTACTGGCCAGCGCTGGGGGTCCACGCGCTCGCCTGAGGCCGCGAGCCGCTCTCCAGGAGCACGCTGTTCACCGCCTGGCTCGACAGCACCACCAGCTGCAGCTTCATCAGCGTGTGTTTGAAGTTTTTCTCGGTGCCCGTGCAGACGTACACGCCCGAGTCGGAGGGCTGCAGAGATCGCAGGAGCAAACCCTGATCCGTCTTCATCACGCGACCGTCTGAACGAATCTGAGACAGAGAGAGAGATTAATAATCTTACATTGTGGTCTATGTTGTGACAGAGAGTGTGTGTGTGTGTGTGTGTGTGTGTGTGTACTGACATACCTCTCTTTTCCGGTCACTGTTATCTTTGTGGAAGTGCCATTTGATGGCGGCGTGCGGAGATCTGGCCTGACACTCCAGGAACGTGCTGCTGCTCTCCACACCGTACTGCACCATCTCCAGAGTGTTCTTATTGACTACACACACACACACACACACACACACACACACACACACACACACACACAAACTACATTAAGCTCTATAAGTACTGGTGAAGTGTTGATAAGTGATGTATTGATGCCCAGTGTTTTAAATGATTCAGTTTACACAGCAGGTCATGATGAACGGCTTTAGTGTGTGTGGTGTCTCTGAGCAATAAACCAGGTTGTAGCTGTTGAGTGTGATGTCGTGGGGGCTCACCGTTGGAGTTGTAGCCACGGCATTGCCGCATCGGGTTGCCGTATTTAACGTCCTGTCTCCGACTGCGTCTGAAAGGCAGGCAGTGTGTAAAACTGATTTATATTTTATTCCAGTCTGCAGTCGAATTAAAATGTCAGGAGTATCTCAAACCCTAAGTGCAGGCAAAGACTCGAGCATGAGTCAGTTTTGTTTTCCTGGAACGATTGTGTGTAAATGAATGTGTGACGAGGAGGGAATGGTTGCATTTTGAAGATTTAATGATGAAGGAAACTATTATTTATCCTGATTGTCAGGGTCACATGTCACACTTTTAATTCAGCTCTAGAAACATGTCATGTGAGTTTTTGTTTTTTTTCTCAATTAGGTGTTGATTGTGGTTATTGTACAATGTGTGTGTGTCTGCGTGTGTGTGTTACACTCACCTCTTGTGCGAGGCTGAGTAGCGGGTGCAGGATTTGCCGTCCCAGGCGCAGTATGGGTCTCGGGCCAGGCAGCAGTCGGCACACACCTCGCCGTACACATCACACCTGTGCAGAGCGAGCTGGGTCACGCCCACCACTGACGCCACGTACAGCTGTTGCTGTAAACAACACAGACAAAAAAAACAATAAGTCAGCATCACAACGGCGTCAAGACTCCAGTACTGTCTTAATGGTAAGAACCCCAAGAATCATGCCCTGAGCCGAGTGGTCTAATTTGGCCAAAGTTCAACCCGGGAACTTGACGATAATAAAAGAGCATGCAGAGAACACGCTGAACTCGTCATGGTTTTATGAATGCGCGGTGTCAGTGCTGCGGCTCCGTGTCGTTACTCTAAAACACCAGAGGGGCTTCTGAGTTATGGCCACGCACAGAAGATGGATCGAGCGTAAGCCTGGAGCCCGAGGTTTAGATAAATCTGTTCCGCATGTGTTTCTGTCCGAGCTCTGCTCTACACTTTTGTGTGGAACTCTGTGGGTTTAAGAGCGGTACAGGAGAGAGAGAGAGAGAGAGAGAGGTATAGAGATAGAAGGAGAGTAGGGGAAAAGGGTTGAGAGAGGGGTCTTTGCCTTACCCTTTTGGATGAAATCTTCATGGTCGTAATAGGAGTCGGGACCTGAAAGTGCAAGAGAGAGAGAAAGAGAGAGTTATGTTTAGAGAAACGTATGATAAGAGAAATGTCAGAAAGAAAGAAAGAAAGAAAGAAACAGACAAATAAATGAACAGAGTATGAAAGTGACAAAGAAAGCTAAGAAAGGCACAAAGAGGATAAAAGAGAATGAAAGAAGGACAGAGGAAAGAAGAAAAAGTCCACCTTAAACACCTCGACCTCCTCGAGGATGAGCTCCTCCGTCTGCAGGTCGTCTCTGGGCAAAACAATCACCTTCTGTACCGTCCCTTTGTCTGCAACACAACATCATCAGAACCGTTACACACACTCAACAGGCACTATCACATTATCACATTAATGAGTACCAGTGACCAGACTCTTTTATATGTCACTAGTACTGAACTGGAATCAGGCTCCACCAGTGGACTCTTTCCTTTTGACATTTTTATTCCTATAGCTGGGTCATAACTGTTCTCAGATCAGTGCATGTAATCTATCAGCAGGGGCCATGACAGGACACAGTGCTTGGCAGTGCAACAACACAGGGCGACACTACTACACTACAACACTACCGCTGACAGAAATGTAACAAAATGGGGATTATGGAGCTCTCCTCTTAAAGCGTAAGAGGCTTTATTGTTAACTGGAAGCTATTAAGTTCCACCTCGTCCTTCTCCACTGTAATCTAAAACACTAATTTAGCATGGGGAGTCGTGACCTTTAAGGTAAGTTCCTACTAAGATCCCTTTTTAGTCGATATTATCTTCCCTTTTAGTCATGTTTCTTTTGTCTCAGTGGAGCTGAGTGCCTTGTAAAACCGCAAACTGAAACCCCGGCTGCTCCGAGGTCAGATTATGCTGATCCCCTCTTGATTATGGCTTTCAAATAGATCTGTCTCTCTTTTTCTTTCTTTCTTTCGTTCCTTTTAGCTTTTCAAGCATTTGCGCGCCTCTCCTGCTTAAATCCTGCCTTTTGTCCGTGCCTGTTTTAACAGCTCTTCGTGCTCTACTCATCTTTCAGCATGCGATGTAGGTAAGGCCACGGTCACACTCTTGAAACAAGGTACGATCAGATTGGAAAATTGCATTCTTAGGTGAAAGTACAGGATGGAAGGATGGAAAAGCAAAAACACTGATACACCCAAGTGCTGGAAGCACACAAGTACAAGTCCCGGTTGTTCTCTTGCTACAGACTCACCTGTTCCCAGAAAGAGGACCTCGTAGCTTCCATCGGCCGCCGTCACCTGGTCAACGGCGATGGTGGTGAACTCGTAGTCCACGTTGGTCCGGACCACCAGAGGGCGCTTGTGAACGGGGTACACTGAGTTGTACATGGTAGGGTGGTTGCGCATGAAATTGATGACCTCATCCGGGTAATCCTTGGTAGACTTCATGTTGGGGGTAAAGGTTCCTCCAGGGCACTGAGGAAAGACGGAGGGATTAGCAAAAAGCTAGCATGCTAGATCAGTGTACAAGTGCACAATTAAAAGTATCAATGAGTTTCCATGGGAGAATATTTGATCAGCAAAGGGAGGATGACTAACACCTGCATATTTTTTTCAGTTTTGAAAGTGTTCTAAGTGACACATAAATGTAAAGAAATAACCTGGTGTAGATTTCATCTTTGGTTGCTTTACAAGGGACACATTTTAGAACTACTGTATTGTCCAGGGTGCTAATATTAAGCACTTTCTTTGAACTTGAAAAGGTCCTAGTACTGACACCTGAGGAACACCGCGTGTATTATTTTGTTGTTGAAAGTGGGGTAAATGGTAACAAGATGAAGAAATTTTATGTTTTGGAGTAAGAAACATGTTGAGGCTCACCGTTCCTGGTCGTGGGTAGGGGATTTTTCCCGTGTACGCCACCCACTGGTAGTTCGGACCCTCCTTGTGGGAGAACGGTCCGTTAAATACCATCCGAACATCGGCCATGGAGTAAACACACACCGCTGAGCCTTTAAACACAGAGCTGTGAAGACACAGGAGCACAGAAAGAAAAATGACAACGGTGAAAGATTCTGAGGTTCTCCCTCGCTATCCATGAATACTGAGGAAAACCAGAGCGACACAATGACAGCCACTTCCTGTTTCAGGCTTTGTAGTATTGTGTATGGCACACACCACTTAAAAAAGAAAAGAGCCATGTGCATATGTAAAAAGGTGTCCTTTAAAGATACACAGTTTCACAAACACACACACTCACCCAGAGACAGAGAAGACCCCATAGATGACCGGGTTCTTGGTGTCCTGTGTTGGTTGTATGTACACGTCTCCTAAAACACACATACATACACACAGGGTTAGTTTAAGAGCTGAAAAAAATACATGCACACACACACACACATGCACACGTGCAGGCACACACATTCCTCAGCAAGCGCACACTAATATTTGCAGGTCTTAAATCACTCACATATAAAGGGATAAAACTCCCTAATGAGTAAGGAATGTGTGTGTGTGTGTGTGTGTGTGCTTATAATACACATTTATATAAGGAGAGAGCCACCATAACATGCCTTGGCAGATCAAAAACAGAGAGAGAAATGCGTGAAATTGAAGTAAGAGAAAATGGTAAAGTTGGAGAGAAAGATCGAGTAAAAGGGACAAGAAAGACGAAAGAGTGAGTGAGCTGTGTGTTCAGGAAGTGTTCGCTTCTAAAGCGAGGTGTGAAAACTGCGTCATGAATGAAATCATGAAACACTCGAAACACATACGAGATTAATATTCCCAGTGAGACAAACACACACACACGCACACACACGCACACACACATACAGTACACACACACACACACACACACTGAGGTAATACAGCGTTCATTATGACTCATAGGTGACAAATAAAAATAATAGAAATGAATGAAGTGAGAGTGAGTCAGACATTATAAAGGAGGTTACAGTGAAGGAGGTGTGGTCTGCATATCTGTCAATCACAGTGATGGAGGAGTGGCCTATGTATCTGTCAGTCACAGTGAAGAAGGCTCTGTATCTGTCGGTCACCACAAAGGAGGCGTGGCCTCTGTATCTGTCACTCACAGTAAAGGAGGTTTGGTCTCTGTATATGTCAGTCTCAGAGAAGGCAGTCGTAGGGAAAGAGGCGTGGCCACTGTATCAGTCAGTCACAGTGAAGGAGGCGTGGTGGTTATTCATACTCAATCACTGACTGCTTTAAATATATATTTCATACATACTGACATCTGGTCATACATCAAAGTCTCTCAAGAAACTTTAGAAACGCTCTTTTAACCCTGCAGTGAAGGTCACGGAAACAGATCCCGCATGTGGTACACATTACTTTCCTCAGCTCATCCATCCTCTCTCTCTCTCTCTCTCCCTCTGTGTTATCAGTGTTCACACACTCGCATGGCTTCACTCTCATCACTCAGATCATCTCTCCACATTAGTGCAACATTTCTTGGCCCGTCCGTCTGATAATAATTCTTCTCCTCTCTCACGCTTTATGACGTTGACCCCCTTTAAGCCGGCGCTGCAATGCGTTCTGCGTGCTGTGAAATGAGACAGGGCCGGGTTTACCTCAGCGAGCGCTCGCTCATCGGGGATGAACCTGCCAGGGCTTTAACGCACTCCACCTGTGAAAACTCCCATAATCTCTTAATGTCCTTGCCCGGTGGGGTACACACACACACACACACACATACACACACATACACACACAAGGTAGAATATCTGCAGGCCACGTTCCATCTGCACACACTCCTCTTTACACTCGTGCTCAAAAACATCTCGCAGGGTGTCGGAGAGCGCCGTCTCGGCTCTGGGCTCTTTGGGTTTCTCGGTGATGATGAATCAATCAAATATATTCATTTCACTGAGCGCGAGTATTCTGGAGACCTCACTGCTTATCATAAATGCAGTATAAGCTAAAATGTCCAGACAAGACGATATGTAAAATAATCCAGTGCTGGTTCCTTTTTCTGTCTTTCCTTCCCGAATGTATTCAATAATGACTGGTTTGTTCTCTTCTTCTCTGTGTGTGTGTGTGTGTGTGTGTGTGTTGTGTGTGTGTGTGTGTTGTGTGTGTGATCTTTAGATCTGGATCTGGAGTCACCTGAGCTGTCACATTGCACTAACAAGCATCTAACAAGCAACACACACACACTCACACACACACAGTCTTTTGTCTGGATGGCCAGCATGAGGCTGTTCATTAGTAGATGTCGTACTGCACTGCGCCTTTATGGTCTTATTAAAGCAGCCCCGTACAACACACTCCTAAATCCCCTGCATGCCAGAGCTCCTGCTAACTACTAGTGAAACTGGTTTATAAGCTCTGAGTGGAGAAGCTAATCACCTCCAAAGGCCAAAGCAGTACCAAGAAAGTGCACTACTCTTTATTAGATTGGGCGAGGAAAGAAAAACACAGAGAACAAAAGAGAGAGAGAGAGAGAGAGAGAGAGAGAGAGAGAGAGAGAAATGTTGAAGAGAAGGAGAGTGACATAAAACGATGTACAGAGCTAGAATAAAAGATTCCGGGAATGCTGGAATTTCCTGATCTGCATCAACCCTGTCCTTATCTGATCCACATCCCCAGAATAGTTGCACCCTCCTTGTTGTTACTTGATCTGTGTACCACATGTCATTAATTTACCTTCAACCACAACCCCCCCACACCTCCAATTTCACTATCTGTGCACCACATGTCTCACCACATGTCTCTACCTGAACGTTACAGAATACCCCAAACTCTGCCCCAGTGTCATTCCTTATCTGCCCAATCGAACCCTTCTGTAGCTTTACCTGATCTGCTTTCTCGACTTACCCCAATGCAATTACCTCCATGCCAAGGATTCCATATGCACATACTCAACCTCCTTTCTCCATGCCCTTACCTGATCTGCTTGATCAAGGCCCTTAACTGACCAGCTTCATTAATGCCTTTACCCAATCTCCCTCCTTCATACACTTACCTGATCTGCTTCCTCAACTTCCTCCATGCCCTATCCTGTCCATATGCCCACTATTTGCCCAACCTCCTTCCTCCATGTCTTTACCTGATCTCCTTCCTTCATGCCCTTACCTGATCTGCTTCTCTTCTGACTTTACATGATGTGCTCCTTTATTACATATGCTACTAATCTGCTTTTAATTATGTTTCTTATTGTAAAATTTCTTGTTTATCAGGTAAATTATTACCTTTACTGCGAAATTTTGATTTGTTCGTGATATATTTTTTCGCTTGTATGAAAGCATGGTAATTAATAGAGAGAAAAAGTTACAGAAATAAACAGCCAATTAAAGAACCATATAGAAAAAGGAAGCAGACCAAAACAGAGACTTACTCAGCTCGTCGAAGTGCGTTTCGACTCCGTCGGCCCCTGGGACAGAGCAGATGAGGCGCGCTTTGAGGAACGTGCTCCACTTGTTCACCAGGCAGCAGTGACCACCATCATCGTTCTGAGAACACACATGTACACACACACACACACACACACACAGCCACACAAGATCAATTTAGGCCTTGAATAGCAACCTCCTCTGAATGTAAACACAGGTTGGTGTGTTGTATACATCGCCGGCTACACGCGGACCACAAACACTGCCTCGTGTCCCGAGAGAAAGGGAAGGAAAGGGAAAGGGAGCGCTGGTGAGACAGGGTCATAAACACACTTTTCACACATCCACTTTTACTGCACAACCTCCCATCTGCTTCTAGAGTCAGCTAAACCCCAGAGAGAGGGAGATGAAAGCTGAGAAAAAGTGCTACATATCAAGGCACTATAAGATAAATATAAGGAACAAATGCAAAATACTGTAGTGTGAAGAAAGCAAGCTGGAGTGAGTAATAAATGAGGCTCCTAGAATATCCTGTAATGCATCCTCTAGAGCGTGTTGTCTTAAACTCTGATGTACTGCGAGTGTGACATCTGGGTCACATACCATAAATATAGGATCTTGGCTAATCAGCTTTCTCTGCGCGTTTATCACGCTAACAGCTGGACGCGAGCATATTTCACACAGAGTGCAAAATCCCATCCGAGAGTTATGTAAAAGGATGTTAAGGTTTATACATCATGTTAATGCACTTCCATCAGTATTGTTTAAGCCCTTACACGCTACTTCTCATTCATTCATTCATTCATTCATAGTTATGCCAACGACTTGCGTTAGAGCAACTTATAAACAGTTTTTTTTTCTTTTCAACAGTCTTGTATTTTTCTTCCTTTTGAAGTCAACAGAACAAAAAAAACAACGTCATGTGTCACGTTACAGCGAAACCACGAAAGCGTAAACTCCTCAGATACAAAGGCTTTCTGTTACCACTCGAGACCCCACCCGTAACCTCTCCTTACTGAAAAGCGCATCATATCAATGATCACTAAACTAATGTGATATTTAATACCGAATATCTGCTGATTACAGGTCGAGCGTTTTTGTTTGGAACTTAATGACGCTTAGTGAATAGGAAGACGACCAAGCAGATGTGAGACGGAGAGAGAGTCTCTGGGGAGTGATAATAAAGTAGAGCGTGAACGAGTGTGTGTGTGTGTGTGTGCATTTGGGAGAAGGCGGGGTCACTGACTGACCTTCACTCATAAACAAAATTCAGAATGCTCGCAAATCCAAAGTCATTCATGCACGCTCGCTAATGCATTAACACGCACACACACATGTGCACACAAAACCCTGATCCTAAAGATAAACAATAGTCTCTGACTGTGAATAAGACAGACCTCATGGCTCGAAGCGCTCACTGCGCTTGTTTTAACTTTTCCGCTCAATTACCCAGCATGCTGCGGTTTCATTAAGGCGCCGCGGTGCAGCTTCACGTTTGGGATTACCTGCAGGAGCGGCACTAAATTAAAGCTCACGCTGGCATGTCCTTAGTAATGCCTCTGCACCGTAAGACTTTAAGCTTAGGGTTAGGATAGGATGACTAAGCTGAAAGTTCAAACGGGTCACGGGGTTAGGGTTAGCATGGACAGACGGTACCTTTGTCCAAAAGCGGGGTTTGATTTCTAAGAATTTTGGCACTTTGGTGGCAAACAACAGCAAAGACGCAAGAGTTTCAGTTCATAATAATTCACTAAGGTGTGAAAGACAAAACCGTTTCTTAAAACCATCTGGATTTGGTCGCACTTGTTTAGGTTGATCATTGCTGAGTGTTTCTCTTGTATTGTTTCATAATGATAATCCAAGCCTGACTAGTACTTTTCTCTATGTCCACCTTTAGCAAAAAGGTGTTTATACAGTATTCACTAGCGAAGGAAAACACCAGGGACACACCTGATACGATATTGTCACAACACATACAGTAGGTGCTGATTTGATTTTCCTTCCACTTCGCAATGATGTACCACATTGTGTTGGGGGTTCAAGGGGTATGAATACTTTTGCAAAGCATTGTATCTATCGCACTATATGGACTACATAGAGCCGCACTCTACTGTTATGTACATTTCATTTTCTCTCCTACACCGTTTCTCTTCATTAGCACCTGATAACTATGAGATCAATGGCCGTCCCTGAACAGAACGAAGTTTTGGGAAAAGAATTACCATTAACAAGCCTTATGGGAGGATTATCTAAGGATATACTGTACAGTAAAACCTCGGATTACGAGTAACGCGGTTTGCGAGTGTCCCGCTAGACGAGCACAGATTATCAATAAATTTTGATTTAAAAAATTAGCATTGTCTTGGTTTACGAGCACCGAGTATCATGTATCACGCATGCGCTTCTTGTTTTGACGCCGAGCGTCACGTCATCACAACTGAGCCAACGGTTTTTCTCTCTCTTGTGCTGCGGAATTGTGGGTAATCTTCTCTCCTGCTGGGTCTTAGTGCTCGTCTCTTACTGGTATAATCAACATCCGTGCACATGTGTACTGTTTACTATAACACTGTGACCACGTGTGTTCGCGTAAAACATATTTTATTTTGCGTCTGTACAGCGCGTGTGTAAAGCAAAAGCAAGTCTCATTAGAGGTTAAAGATCCATTTTCTCTCTCTGTATCAGCCTGCTCTTTGTGTTTGTGCGCGTGTGTCATTGGACACCATGTCACACACACACAGACCCCTCCTAGTTTGGCCTTCACAAACGCACACAGACACACTTTCTTTTTGCTCTACACAAAAACACTGCTCTGTCGCGATTTTTTTAAAGATAAAGTGTGAGTTAATTTTTTATTTGTACTTAATTTTTTGTGTTAATTATTTTAATGTTTTTATTTTTTTGGGCTGTAAAACGAATAATTTAAGTTTCCATTATTTCTTATGGGAAAATTAGCTTTGATTTATGAGTGTTTTGGAATATGAGCCCGCTTCCGGAACAAATTATGCTTGCAATCCAAGGTTCTACTGTATAGACAATGACGTTGGGAGAAAAATATCACGTCCTCATATGAGACTATTCAGGTCTCGACAGGTTAAGGAGTAGGAAGCAGATAGGAGGGAAGTTTGGGGGGGAAGGGGGGTGGACTCACCAGGCAGATGCGTCCGATGCGTGACTCTGATTTAGGACTCTGGCCCATCTCCAAAGACTTTTCGCGAAAGAAGAAGTAGAGCTTGTCGTCGTTTTTTTCCGCACTGTCTGGGATGAGGTGCACGTGCACAAACGAGGGGTCTGGCCAAGACAGAATGAAAATTATTCATGCACTCTGAAAAGTGAAGGGGTTCACATGTTTTTTTTGTTGATTTCTTTTTGGGCTGGTTAAGAGTTCTAGCTTTCTAAAGTAACTATTTTCTTAATGAACTCATAAAGCAGTCGGGTTGGATGGAACCTTCATTCATGCTAAGTCATGCACTGTTAGTGCTGGACCGGTTTAATGTTTGTACCATTCAGCCATCTGGAGTTGTACTGGTCTGTGCGCATGGCTGTGTTTTTCCCCAGTGTTCGGAAAATAGCCGAGTCTGTTCCCATGAAGTCGATGTACACGCCTGCGTACAGTTCTCCGTCTGTGAGAGAGAGAGAGAGAGAGAGAGAGAGAGGGCAGATTTATAGGTTTAGTCACGCTCGCTGTCACTGTGATACGACGGCACCCACGGTCTCTGGCAGGCAGCCGGAGCGGGTCGTGTTCCCTTTGTCTGACCTTTAACCCTTCTTCCTTCTGGCTAGAAACGCACACCGATAACCTTCATCGACTTCTGAAAGCATAGCCAAAAAGAATAACTATATCGTGATGTGTGCGTTTTTTTTTTAAATCAACCTACATGAACAAATGCCCTTAGTGCATCCAAGCGTACAAGTTCTGCACATGATATCTGAGAAGAGCAAGTGTCCTCAGCTGTAGCAGGCAGGGGGTTTAGTGGGAGAGGTTTCGATCATGGCCAAGAAGCTGCCTAAGCTGTAATGATTTATATTTATATATAATGACGTTATCCTTCTGAAATACTAAACATGAGCTTCCACGCGACACATGAACACTTGCGTGCATGTAAGCAGTGTGTTATACAGTTAACTCAGAGAGTACTATTAAGGGAGTGTGTGAACACACTAGTCAGAAGTGGCAAGGACTCTCCGGATTTGAAAAGGATGTGAACGGGTAATGAAATCCCAGAGCATTAGAAAGAGGAAACCACATCCCACAATACAGTATATAAGGTGGCGGTAATCAATATCCTGCCGTGCCTGTAGGCGCTACCATTTCGTCTTTTACCGTTGAGTGTGAGTTAAGTGAAAATGAATTAAGAATGAATTGAGTGTTAAAGGTGAGCAGAGGTAAGTGGTTAAGGTGTCGGACTGCTGATCAGGTCCTTCACCCCAGGCGTCTCCGGGGTGGACGTGTGGTCGGCATGTGGACGGACCCTATCCCTTGTGTTTGATCCTTGTGTAACGGTGTAAACGCTGGCGTTCCTGTACGAGTGTTAACGTGGAAGCTCTCGACACGATATTTACACCTCACGCAACATGAGTGTCTCTCACTTTAACTGTCTCACCTGTCCAGCGAAATGAAATCTGAGTGGCGCATGTTGCCTACGTGGCCCTGCAGTTGTTTAAACGAAGCTCAGACTTCCAGGTTTCACGGCTTCACGATCTGAATTAAAATAAAATCCAGGAGTCCAGGCATGGGAAGCGACTGCAACCTAAAGATTTCATTCTTTTGTTATTTTCCTTTATTAACATAAACTGACTGTTCTGCATGATAATGATCATGTCCGTGATTCATCCCATGTCCCTGTGCAGTCTCAGGCACACTATTACTGCGCATATGAGGATTTGATCTGCTTCAGTGGCTGGTCTGTTTTTAATACTCTGTCCTTTAAACATCTAAATTTCCAATTATGAGTCACTGAGACACCACAAAATGGGTCATTACGATGAAATGTGCAGCAAATGGAAACAAATGGGACGTCGTTTTTGTTTTCTCCATCTTTAGCCTCATGTTGGCAAAGGAACATCAGGTCTCATGAGAAAAACAGCCGCGGACGCTGCACTGGGAAAAAATCACAATCTTACATTCCCTCACCGCAGATCGGCAATAAAACATAAAACGCGAAGCTAGATCGATCCAAAGGAACTTTTGAAATGAGCTCCGTCAGGAGACGAGGCCGGGGGTACAGTTGTTTTTGTCATCTTGTTAGCATAAAACCAGAGGGACAAGGACACAAGAGTGAACTTAATAGACTTGAAACGGATAAACCGATAAACCTCTGACGATACTCACTGATCAAAGCAGAGACGCTGTTCAGTTTGGGGTCGTACGGACACTTTCCTTTCCCAGAATCCTCGTTGCCTGGCTCCAAGCGGAAGATGTACTCCTGTGAAAAAAAAATACAAAACAGGGACTGTTAGGTGTCCTGAATCAAAAACCAGCAGATTTTCACCTTTAAGGTCAAACAGGAAGAATTTTTTTTTCGTTGTTGTCAAAACGTCGTGGTGGGATTTTGGAAACATCACAAACATTCAGACAAACATTAAAGCTAAAATTAAGTTATTAACGTTAACAGAAATGAATGAAATGACATCGGAGCAATGCTAAATGCTCTCACGCACACATTATTTTGTATTATTTTCAGGATTTCTTTCAGCCAAGCTGACAACCCAGACGGGACTCGAACCTGGTGTGTTCCTCCAGTTGTACAATTGGAATTTCATTTATGAAATGAACAAACTGCAAATGTATACATGTGTGAATGGATGGACAAACAATACCGTAAATGTTGATATTTATTTGTTTTGAGGTTGCTTCTGCAACATTGTATTGGAGTCACTCATTCAGCAACGTCATTTTATCGAAGACAGTCTAACTTTTAAAGTTAATGCCATCCCAATGTTCAGTTTTGGGTGGACGACCTTAATACGACCTTAATACGACTATATGACAACGTTATACACCCTGAGGGTTTCTGCAAGACCTGATGTGGTGTTTTTCCTCGGCTTGATAGGATATGTGTCTGAGGTTGATGGGAGGTAAAACTCAACTTGCCAAGACTGAGGTCTGGGAACAATGTGGTGGAATATTGGCTCTTTAGCTTGCTGGAATTTGAGTCTGAAGTGGTCCTGGAGTCATATCCACTATTTCACAGTTTCTCTGGTCCCTAAAACCCAACAAATTGTTGGGATCTAGGGAGCTCCTTTTCCCCTGGAGATCCCAGTAACTTCACACATCTCTTGTATAAATGCTGTGAAGTAAAGTGTTATTATGCGAACAGTTATCGCTCAGCCTTCTGACGCCAACCACCCGTGCACGTCCCTGTCAAAAGCAGCAGCTGGATAACCCGCTACAGTAAAACGCCCGCTGGATGCCGTCCAATCCCAGGGTGCTTTAGGCATCTTACAGACTGATCCATCTGACAGCTTTTTGGAAACGGGGTTCATGCCTTGCTGTACGCTTGTACCAACGTGCCTGAACCAGGACACTGAGACATCATTAAAAACAATCACTCAATGCTGAAGCCTGTCAAACGGTCCAGATGTGATGTACAGGATAACCTTTAGCTAGGATTAAAACTCCTGATTTACAGAAGCTTGAAACTCAGAACCCTGATAGATCTTCAGAGGAAGCGTGTCAGGCTCTGATCAGCCTCTGGAATAAGGAAGCTGGTCTGATACAAACCTGGGTAACACTGTTAAAAAGTTTACTGAAAAATGTATGGAGGCATATGAAGTGTTAGTAATTGCATCTAAAGCACTGTGTGGAAGTTTATTTCTCATTTCTACAGCAGAATTAGAGAAAATGATGCGTATGGAGCATTACTTGGACTTCAGAAAGGGTCTAAATTCTTAATCTTTTGATTGGAAAGTTCTACCAAGATGTTGGGTTCTGGAGTAATGCCCAGCTCTAATGCCTGAACAACAAGAACACCTTTAACCATCAGATGATTAGCTGCGTTCTGCAAGCTTCCGCTCTAATAATCCATTTTCAACTCACTGATTGACAGCTGGACTCGTTGGTTGGTCTATCCTAAGAGTGTCTTTGTAATGTACAAAGCTCTCGTGACTGAACGGCATGGGAAGCTGTGCAAAAAGAATCCAAGCTGTTCCATATGCTAAGCCTTCGCTTCTATCAGACAATCTTACTCGCGATTTTAGGATTAACGTACCCAAAGACACAAAAAAACAAAGTGGGTTACACCAAAAAACCGGTTTGGGTTAATCCATAGACACAGGTTGTTACCATATGTCGGTCATGTGATCAGGGAAACCGGTTGCACGTTTCACACTGAGATGTGAACTGTGGCGAGGCTCAACTGTTTAAACAGAACTTGAGCAATCTTAAGTACAACACAATAAAGTTGAGAAGCCTCTTGTTTGTTCTGGATCAACAAAAAAAAACGACCGAGTCTGTACATGTGTGCGAGAATTCCTCTGGCTTGAGTAGAGTAGGAGGGACCGAGACCTCAGGGACTTCAGGCTTCTCACAGTGGCCTCTTGTACTATTTAGATCAAACAAAACTTATCCAGCGTGTTGCTGGAACCCTTGGGTGGACACCAGGCCGTGGTCTAGGACAACGTTCCCAGATTCCACTCCCATGTTGGTGGAGATTCTCACGTCAGAGTCGGCTTAGCTGATACACCAGCATCACGAAATCACATATCATGTCAGTTCTCGTATAATGGGTTATGATTGTGGTAACCATGTACCGGAAAGGTGCGAGGGATATTAGCTTTTTTCTAAAAAGAAATCCTCAAACAGGACAATTCCCGGGAGGTTAGGATTAGCACATGATCTACGTTCTGCATACAGTACCTGTAGCCCGGTCTCATCAGTCACAGTCTCCAGCTCGGCTGCCCGACTCGTCCTCCCTCTGGCCTGGGGAACCTGAAGGTGCAGGGGCATCTAAAACACATTAACACACAAGCAGATTGGTTCATCATCATATAAAAAACAAGAAATTGTGAAATGTTTTAGAGTGACGAGCTGAAAAAAGAAATCAAAAAGGGGTCAGATGCAGAAGGAAGCACAAACCTCCACCCTCTAGGAAACAGACCACACCCCCCAAAAAACTGTGAAATAATAATAATAATAATAATAATAATAATAATAATAAAAAAAAACTATCCGTCTATCTGCAGAAGAAGACCCGTATACACACCTGTAGTAAGGGCCACATTCATGAAAACACACACACACGCACACACACACACACACGCACGCACAAGCCCACCTGTGGAAACGTAACCCACCTGCTTATCTATAGAAAGGACCTCATTCAGAGGAAATCCCTTTATACCCACTTGTTTAAAAGACTCGATGGCACCTGGCCACGCCCACTGACGGCGACTATAAAGGATCCGATCTGCACCTGAGCCTGAGGTTTCAGGGACAATAGTGAGACGGTTGTCTGATGTCTGTATGATGTTTGTATGATGTGTGTGTGTGTTTGTGTGTGTGTGTGTGTGTGTGTGTGTGTGTGTGTGTGTGTGTGTGTGTGTGTGCGTGTGTGTATGTGTGGTGTTATGTGTTTGACCAGATGGTAGAAACATCACTGGTGTTATCATAAGAAGCGTTTCAGCATGACATACAGTATCCACACACTGTCTACATGATGATGTAAGTCCACACATCTGGGCTGATGTGGGTCTCAGGAGCTACACAGTGTTGAGTCAGCATGTCTGCTACGTCTGATCCAGGAAGTCAGATATAATACTGATATAATAATATTCATACACATTCACATTCCATACAAACTCAAATAATTCTTTTGATTGTGTAAAGCTGTTTTGAGACAATGTCAATTGTTAAAAGCGCTATACAAATAAAACTGAATTGAATTGAATTGAAAATTGAATAATACAAGTCCGATGAATTCGCGTCGTACGGAAACCACTCTTCAGCTCTTATTAAGTAAACCGCTGCTGGTAGATATTAGTATTTTATCTCAGGTTTACCTCAAGTTGCCATTTTTTGGATATGAAGTGGCTGCCATAAATATTCACCTTGAGCATATCCATGGTCTGTGATGTTCTAACCTGGATTTTTAATTTAATCTAGATTATATGAATTAAATAGCTAATAATATAAATAAAAACTGTACAAGTTGGGGTTGCATAAGTAGTCTCCAGTGCTGTCGGTGTAAAATCCATAAATTAGTTCATCATCCATAATTCATGATCCATAAATGGCATCAGAAGTTAAAATATAAAAAATCATTTGTGCAAGTAAAAAGCTAAGGGGGTGAATACTTATGGATTTGCTGATGTATTAATCACTTGGAATTTTAAGTTTATTTTTAATAAAGAGGAATGAGTATCTGATTGAAACAAAATGTTTGAGTGTTTCTCTCTCTTTTTATTTGCCACCACTTTGCTTTGTGCCTCATTTGCATAAAGTGTTGTTACATCACTAATCCCCGCCCACAAATCTATTACATCACCATCACCATTGTTACTTATATTACTGTAGACAACATTGAAAAAAAATACTTAAGTGACATGGGGCTGGCTAACTACGAATAAGCAGGGTGACACACACACACACACACACACACGCGCACACACACACACACACACACACACACACACACACACACACACACACATATCCAGCTAAACCTGTTCAAGAGAAGTGAGAAGGGGGCTTTAAGACTATAGCTGGATAATGTTTGTACAGGTGTGTGTGTGTGTGTGTGTGTGTGTGTGTGTTGTGTGAGGCATGAATAAGTCTACAAAACAGCAATGTATACCAGCCTTTACACACGTGTGAGGGGAAGTAATTCTACGTCTCTCATTAATCTCTATTTAAAAGCCCCAAGTCAACGATTAGGAAGCGATTGGCGGAGAGACAGAGCGGAAAAATTTAACACCCCAATTAAACAGGCAGACTAAACACAGAGGGGACTGCAGGTGTGTGTGTGTGTGTGTGTGTGTGTGT